>PVIC010021210.1:0-29346 GCA_004025085.1 Thryonomys swinderianus
GAGTGCTCCCAGGGCGCCTGGCTTGCTAGGGTTAACCACACTACTTCATTTTGTGGTTATGACTATTCAAATATGCTGGCCTTCTTTTGTTTCAGTGATAGCTATATTATTCTTTCTGCACGAAATGCTTTTGCATGTCACTTGAGAACACAGTTTTTCTATCATTTCTCAGGTCTCAGGGAAACATCCACTGACTTATCTATCATCTTCTGCTTTATTTCCTTCATGTACATATCTCTGTGTGTTATTATCATCTTCATTTGTCCCTGTGTTATTTGGAGGTCAAGTTAGAGTGTAAAACAGTTTGGAACTTCAGCCTTAAGGACTTCCTTCCTGAATGCCCAACACCTGAAATACTCTTTCACAGAAAGTATATTGAGGAGAGTCGAAATTCAAACCCAATTTTCCAACTTCAGTCATCATTCCACAGCGACCTGCCGCACCGCTGCCTGTCAGTAGCTCGCTGGTTCTTCCTAGCCTTTCTCCTAGGATTTCTTAGAATACAGTTTATACATGTTTGATCATGCTAACCACATCGGATAAGAGGAATATATGCTCATGATGGCTAAAGTACAATATAATAAATAGTAATATAGAGATATCATTTATAGAAACCATTTCATATACAAATATGTTTCTGCCTTTTGAAGTTTTATTAGACAATAGAGTACAATGGATGAGAGAGAGCATAAATTCTGGAATAAGAATACTGTGATTCAGATCCCAGTTCTGTCATTTTAACCCATATGACCTTGGGGATATTGTGTAAATTATTTGTGCCTCACATTTCTCTATTTACAAATTAGAATAATAGCAGGTACTTCACAGAGTTCTTAGGAAAAATATATGCTATCGTTTAAAATCTGGTCTAGAAAATAGAAGGTAATCAGCTTTATTCAATTTCATTTTTATTGTTCCAAGTAATAGATAAGTTGAGTGAACAGAGTAAAATGAGTAGTAGAATCAAACCTCAGGGACAGAATTGAAATATTTACCACAGCTACTCATTTATAAAGATGCCTTTCCAGTACACGAGAAGGAACTTTCTATCCAAGGAAAGAAAATGTTTATTTTAATGTGTTTTCTATTCAAAAAGGCTTAACTTTGATTTTCCATAATGATATGAAATTTTATCTCAACTGAGATAAGCCATCTACATTTTTCAAAGTAAGTAAGAGAAAGTCATGTAGTACAAATTCCCCAATGTTTAGTGTCATTGCGAACTGTATATAAAATGTACCAATAAGGAATTCAATTTAAAAAAAGAGTGTTGTGTAATATGATATAATTCAGAGTCTATTGAAGTACGCCACAAGGAAATAGTGATGAAAGTGTGCAAGCATGTAATACAAAACCAGGAGATGTCATTAAGTTAGGATTTAAAATAAATTACAATGGTATTTTTGTTGAATATTAAATCAACATTTTTCAAATTAAAAACAAAAGTTTTCTTTGGCTTGAAAAATTATATATAGTCTTTTTCTTATCAAAACTGATTAAAGTTAAAATAGTGGAGATACAGTGAATAATCCCATCAAATATATTTTTAACATTGACGTTTTATTGGTTTTACTTATGACCCTAATGACAAATACCTATACATAATTCCTGAGTCTGAGAAAATCGACATTCATCCCAACTCTGTTATATATTTTGGGTAATTGTGTTTCTTTAAAAAGTATTTTGCCAGGCCGGAGATTGAGCGCAGTGGTTCTGGCACCTGCCTCTCAAGCTCAAGGTCCTGAGTTCAATCTCAGTAACCACATACAATGCTTGGCGTGATGACTCACGCCCACCAGCAATCAATACCACATACCACAGTGCTGGGCGTGGTGGCTCAAACCTGTAATCCCAGCACTCGGGAGGCAGAGGCAGGAGGATTGCTGAGTTCGAGGCTTGCCTGGGCTACACAGTGAGCTCAGGGCCAGCCTGGACTACAAAGCGAACCCCTGTCTCAAAAAAAAAAAAAGTATATTGCCCTTCAGAAAGCAGAATCCTTTAACATTTACTCACAATTTAAATTGAGTGTGGCAAATTTGTCCATTTACATCACAACCACTATAGTTTTTTAACCTTCTAAATAGAACTTGATGTTTGATAGGGTTTCTAAGATTCACTATCAACTTTAATGAATGGAAGTTTTGTCATTTCGTTTCTAAGTAATCATCATAATAATAACCCTTCCATCCTTTAATTTGTTTTCTCAGGTATTTTGCCACAGTAATGGAAAAACTGAATAATGCAGCACCTTGTTATTGTCAGTTTTAAATCTATATTTACGACTCAATTTATTACTTTCAATATGCTTGATTGTATTTGAAAATAATCACATTGTCCATTCTCCTTTACTGAAACAAAGAACTGTAGCTGATTTTGAAGTAAATAGTTCCTTTCTTATAACAGTTATAGTATAAAAATATAATATCCTATTCTGTAAAAGCTAATTTTGAAGTAGAAGTTCCTACAGTGTTCTACCCCAGTAACAGCAGGAAAAAAAAATGGAAACTGCTTTGTATTAAATTAAATAATTACCATGAATGAAAGCATAATCACAAAACTACAATGTTAAAACTCTTATTTTTAATAACAAAGTTAAAACACCAGTAAACATCACCATTAGAATATTAGTAGCTTTTCTATACAACAATAATAGAGTAGCTGATAAATAAATTAGAAACAATTTCACTCTCAATAGCTTCACAAACAATAAAATACCCTGGAATCAACCTAATCAAGTAATGAAAGAACATTTTAATGAAAATTACAAAACACTGAAAAGGAAATTGATAAAGACACCAAAAAATGGGAAATGCTCCCATGTTCATGAATTGGCACAATTAATATTGTTTAAATGGACATATTATTAAAAGCAGACAATGCAATCCCCATCAACAGCATACTACTAATTAACAAATGAGATTCCATCAAATTAAAAAGTTTCTACATAGCAAGGCAAAAAAAGTCCAGAGCGAAAAGCTGGTCTGCACATGGGAGAAATGTCTTTACCAGCTTCTCTTCCAACCCAGGATTAATGTTTAGAATTTACAAGAGCTCAAAAAACAACATCAAAAAATCAGCCCAATAAGGAAATGGACAAATAAAACAGATACTTCTCAAAGAAGTACAAATGGTCAATGAGTATATGAAAAAGCTGTTCAACATATTTAGCCAATAAGAATATACAATCAAAACTACATTGATGGGGATGGAGGTTTAGCTCAGTGGTTCCGGCACCTGCCTTGCAAGCGCAAGGTCCGGAGTTCGATTCCCGGCAACCACATACAATGCTGGGTGTGGTGACTCATGCCCACCAGCAGTCAATACCACATACCACAGTGCCGAGCGTGGTGGCTCACGCCTGTCATCCCAGCACTCGGGAAGCAGAGACAGGAGGATTGCCGAGTTCGAGGCTTGCCTGGGCTACATAGTGAGCTCAGGGCCAGCCTGAACTACAAAGCAAGACTCTGTCTCAAAAAAACAAAAACAAAAAAAGAGCTGGGCGTGGTGACTCACGCCTGTAATCCCAGCACTCGGGAGGCAGAGGCAGGAGGATTGCTGAGTTCGAGGCTTGCCTGGACTACATAGTGAGCTCAGAGCCAGCCTGAACTACAAAGCGAGACCCTGTCTCAAAAAGGAAAAAAAAAAAAAAAACTACATTGAAATTCCATCCCACTCAAGCTAGAATGGCCATCAGCAAGAGAATGGATTAAGTAAATAAACAAACAAGATAATTCCAGGAAAAAAGGAATCCTTCTACACTGTTGGTATACCGTGTATCTGTACAGCAACTATAAATATCAGTCTACAGTTTTGTTAAAAAACTAAAAATAAACCTACCATTTGATCCAGTTGTCCCTCTCCTTGGTACACACCCAGGGAATTAAGGTCAGCGTTGTATAGGAATACCATACTACCTCTTTATTTTTATTCGCAGTCCCAAACAAGAAGCCTATTAATGGATAAATGAATAAAGAAAATGTTTGATATATATATATATATGTATCATATATATATGATATATATACATATATATATATGTAACAAAATGTGATATATAGCATGATCCCCTCTCTGACTTTGTGGCTGATAGGTTAAGTAAATAAACCAAACTCAGAAAGGTGTCACACAGAAGTCTGAAATGTGATGTGAAAATACCTGAAACACAATTATTAGATTGAATAAAGGGAAAAGGAAGGAAGAGTAAAGAAAAAGTAATGGAGGGGCTGGGGATTTAGCTCAAGTGGCACCGCGCCAACCTTGGATGTACAAGGGCCCGAGTTCAATTCCCGGTACCGCAAAAAAAAAAAAAAAAAAAGAAAAGGTAATGGGGAATGAATATGGACAACATATATACATGTGTGCAAAAACATTGATTATCAATATATAACAAAATGTTGTTCTTATAAACATGATAACAAATGCATTGCACATTTAAAAACACAGTTAAAAGCCAGGCAGGGTGGCTCAGGCCTGTCATCCCAGCACTCGGGAGGCAGAGAGACAGGAGGATTGCCGAGTTCAAGGTTTACCTGAGCTACATAATGAGCTCAGGGCCAGCCTGAACTACAAAGAGAGACCCTGTCCCCCCCCAAAAAAAAACAGTTAAAAACTAACATAAAATAATAAAAAGAGAATATATACATATTTTCATGTATGTATATTTATACCCTTAATTGCATAAAAATTTTAAAATGCGTCAAAACTATTACAATCATTATGTAGTTATCGCTAAATAAGATGTTACATGCATTGTATACTTTTCATTTAAAAGCATTTTCCAAATGTTAACATTATTTATTTTATCCTCATCCATACAAATTAAAGACAGTTTTGGTGTCCTGTAGAAGAGTTTTAAAAGGTGAGCTCTAACTCTAGGTGAGGAAACTTTAATTAACAGACTTA
Organism: Thryonomys swinderianus; assembly: GCA_004025085.1. Taxonomy (NCBI): domain Eukaryota; kingdom Metazoa; phylum Chordata; class Mammalia; order Rodentia; family Thryonomyidae; genus Thryonomys; species Thryonomys swinderianus. Next base: position 4,903 of record PVIC010021210.1, read on the forward strand.
ACCAAAATGTTTTGGAGTGATATACTTACTCCCATAGAGCAAGGACTTTAGTTTCACTTCTAGAAGAAATTTACTAATAAAAACCACTTATACCACAATGATTCCCCAAGTACTAGTTTACTTTTCCTAATTTTAACATCACTTAACTAAGATGCTGTCAATCCTATTATTAATTTGTATATTTCCTGAAAAATATGCAAACTTTTCATTCTATGCAGACAAAATGTTCAGAGAAAACATTTTTAATTCAGTTATTTAATAACATGGCCTAATCACTGTGTGCAGACCACCATGTCACATAATCGGGACCCGGAAGCCTTTAATAACCATTGGATTGTCTAATTCTTGTTTGTGATAAAACAGAGGTCTGGAGAAAATCTGTCAAAACTGTACTCCCAAATTTCAGAGTAGCTTAACTGTAGAAGAAAATGCAAAATTTTGATTCTAAGAGTCATTTCCCATTAGATGCCTTGAAGGCCTAAAAGCTGAAGGGCGCGTGGCAGCCGCCCTCTTCCTACGCACCCTGCGCTCTCAGTTATTAAATAATGGTGATGATTTTCTTATGGATTTTCCCTTGGAAAACTTCACTCACTTCACATGTCTTCTTAGCCATTCCTTTTCTCATCTACCAGTGGATCTAATTATCTTTGACCCATACAGCTTGTTTTCATATTATAGTGGTACCTCTGTTCACCAACTTAATTCTTTTCATAATTCAAATTCTGCTCCCTGCATTGTGGAAATAATTAAGCTGCTGAACCAAGGTACCGTTGTAATTTACATTATGAGTTTACTCTATGATTTTTCAGAGTTTCCTGTGCACTTTTGTAATTTTACACTTAAAACTTTAAAGCCATAGAGTCAGTGAATAAGTACTGTGTGTGTGTGTGTATGGATCATAAATATAAAAATTTCAAAGAATATATATAATCTATGGACATAATATTGTACATACTTGAGGAACAGCAACTCTGAGAAGACAGATGGATTTATAGACAGAGATAGAAACACAGACATAGATCATACACATACCTGTCAATGGAAAAGTAAACCAGAGACCCAGCAAGCACAGTGGTGCATACCTCTAATTCCAGCCTTCCACAGGTTGAGGCAAGATGATCAGAAGTCTAAACCCAACTTGAGATATATAGAAAGATTCTGTCTCAAAGAAACAAAAACAAAAAAAAATAGATTAACTGAACAATAGAGGATTTTAGGTTAGATTTTATAAATACGATGACAGTCATATTTCACATCTATTCCTACTTGTGATCTCTTGAAATCTCACCTTACCTATATATACTTCCCCACCTGTATCTCTCGTCTCCACACACACAGGCATGTTGGCATACTGTCAGATCGTTTGCCTAAGGGCGGCAGGAGCTCACGACAAGTGGAGGGTCCTGGTGGTTCATCCAAAAGACTGGGTGCGGCCTATTGTGTCTGCAGTGAAAGACGAGTATGAACTGGCTGGAGCAGTAGGAGCTGCCCCTTGTACAAAAGGTCCTTGTTTCCAAAGTTGTAGCTCTTTCCCTGTAGCCAGGGTAACAGAGAACAGCGGGAGACTGTAATATTAGTTGTGCTCAAGGCAACTATAAAGATCTAATCCCACAATTGGCTTGTTTTGAGAAGTGAAGCCTACGTGCTGAGATCAGAGCAACTGGCACCCAAATTCTGTTCCCACAACTAAAACCTTCTGACTCAAAGGCTACTGTTCTAACTACGACCATATATTATGTCTATTCTGATACTAACTCCAGAATGCTTCATCTCACCCTTCATGAGCCTTGGTTATGTGCATTTCCGTAGAAACTGCACACAGCTTACCTCCACCCCAGCTGATTCCCAGTAAGTCAGTCCACCGGACTGGACAGTGCCTTTGCCGGTCACACTGGCGCTGGTCACCGGGGATCCCCACTTTCTTTATTAATTCTGTCTGTTACTGGAGTTTTTCTCAGTGCCCCATTGTATTCTGGGTTGGAGGAACCGAAATCTAACTGCAGGGGCCTCCAGTACCTCCAGGGGTCTCCACGAGTCTCCTCTGAGCCTGAGACACAAGCAGATGGTACGCTCTAGATTTAACCTTCATTCTCCTAGCCAAGGAATACACTCCCAAGTTTCTCTAATTCTATATAAAAATTATTTCAGAGAAGAAAATTTAGTGTCTGATGATAAACCGCCTATCAGAAACCTACGGAAGATAAGTGTAATTGATACTGTCTTTTAAAAATTGTAACAAAGAACGAGAGGTTTCTCTGAAGAGTGATATAATTTAAAAATAAAATCAGACTGTTTTTTAAAAAAATCTCACTACGTACTAGCGTGTGTTCAGAGAACTTAATGTTCCATTAAATTCCCACCGACTCCTATACAGAAAAGTGCATTATTATCATTTATAGAATAGAAAATGAGGTTTCTAAAGTTGAACAATTTTCCCAGGAACTAAATGCTTTGCAGCTCAAACTTGCATAGGATTTACATCTTTTATAACTTAAGTAGTCACCAAAAGAAATATACAAGAGGTGTGGTTGAAAAATAAAGACTGAAATGTCAAAATGTATTGAAATGTAAAGGACATTGCCCTTACTGTCCCTCCAAATCCGGCCTCTCCTTCAGGTACCTGGCCAACTCCCGCCACTCCCTGAAGCAGTTCGAAAGGCCTCTTCCCTGGGTACCTCCACCTGCATTGTTGGCTCCTTCAATGACCTCAATTGATTCCAAGTGTTTCCCTCTCGTGGTCTTGTTCCCTCAGAGAAGAATCCAAGCTGCACAGGGCCAGCTGACTTTCTGTCGGACAGCAGTCAGCACGCAGCACTTCACTGGATTTTTAAATCACGCCTTGTAAAGATATTAAAGAGGACTTCAGGCTGTTTCAGAAAGTGGCATGAAGCACAGGATAAGTGTTCTTCAACGAAAGGAAATACTTCGTGGGAGATCAATGGCAATGTCTTTACTATAATAAGAATTTAATTAAAAATTGTATATTTTGATTATGACAAATTCAGGACTGATTTTGATTTCATCAATCCTTATTTATTCATAATTTAAACAATTTGACACTATAAACTTCTGCAAAGAGCTAACCCTTCGACAAGAATCGGTATTAAAACTGGATCACTGGCATCTATAAATTAGAAATATCACACTGAGTTTTCTGTACTTATATGTAGTAAATTCACTTACTTGACAAAATTGCATGTATTTAAAAGCTATGTCTTAATATAGCTTATTAAGTATATGAAATTGGCTTAGAAAGCTAATAATTGAATATATGATTTGTCCAAGGCTACTTAAACCAGTTAAATTCCAAATGACTTTGTAATGTAAATAATAATTCAATTTGATAAGCACATATTTGATAATATTTCTCAATTACATGATTTTTAATGTCAAAATAAATATAAATAAGCACCACTGATTTTTTTCATTTTAAAGTAACTTGTATATGGCTTTAATTTTTTTAACTAATTTACTAAAAATCTTTGAAATGTTGAATATGTGTAGGTATATCATTGTTTTATTTTAAGAGAGATTTTTTTTTACATGGTAAGGCAAAATCTGAGAAAAACTAATACTTCGATTACTTAATAGTGTCAAAACCAATACTGATTTACTTAAAGTGGTTATTCTTTAAAACCATATAGGTAAAAGATTACTTTTTAATGTTTATGACATATATAATGTAAGTCGTAAAATACAGACTTTAAACTGCTACATCATAAGGCTAATGGAAAGCAATATACATTAGTATTGATTTGAGAGATAGTATCTAAATTGTTTGGAACTCTTATTGATTTTTTTTGTCAGCATATCTTGTAAGAAAATCAATATGGCACTTTAGAGGACAGGTGACCCAGACTGAGATCATTCTTGGGGCCGCACATTGGAAACATGTCCTCTTCAGTTAGTTGCTATAGTAAATTTCATAATACAATCATTCCTGTATGGGATACAATGAATAACATATATTTTCTACTAAAGCAGACCATTCAGATACTATGTTTACCTAATAAACAAAAAAAAGAGGATAAGCAGATTAAATCTAAAATAATGAACATTACAGTAAATGTTGATTGTTCTATCAAAATTTGAAATGATTTTTATTGAAACCATCACTTCCTAAAATATACTAATGATAAGAATCAAGATATATCACATTCAGGTATAAATTCTCAATGAGAAATGTGATCACAATGTATTCTTAAAATGTACCAATAAACTCATTTTAAAAACACACACACAAGCAAATAAACTCTTTATATTATACTCCTAGCTTTTGAAAGGAGAAAAAAATATTTGACCATTTCCATATCTAGCATGACTAGATCTGTAGTACACACTAGAGTCCACCACTAAATCTGAATATGCCAAGTTGTATTTTGATTATGTGATAGAATCCGATTGTGGAACGTATCCTAAATAAGGTTACAAAGTAATGGATACACTTTGTTAGAATGATAGTACAGGTTTGAAATTAAAAGGTAATGTTTAAATCAAAAGTAATTTCAAAACCTATTTTATCCATTTGAGTTTTTTTCTGTGATTTTTCCATGTTTTGTATACATACCTTTATAGTGTATCACTATTATGTACTCAGTAACTAACTGAATACTTGCTTTTGAGCATTACACTGGTTTTCTCTGTACTTAACAAAATTACTTTCATATAAATACACTATGTTAGTATAATAATATCAGTGAATTAATACATCATATTTTAGTAATACGAGTAGTATGTGAATAATTTCATTTTAGTAAATTGCTCTTCCAAGAAGAGTGAATGTTGACAACTTACCTCTGTTTTTTCAGGACAATTTGAGCCCATTACTGTGATTTCGCAGAGGAATAGCGAGGCATGTCGTGCTAGTGGGATTCCCACAGTGAGAGGTTTAAGTCTCAGGACAGCACCTCTTGAAACCAGACAGACTAACCTACACTCAGGGCTGGGCTTCTCTCTAAACTTGAAATTTTAGGCTCCAGCAAGAAAGCGATAGAAATATTTAGGTTCCTTTCTACGCTGCAGAGCCAATAAATCAGATAGGAAGAAAGATTAGAAAAGGATTCTGGCTGGATCCTGACTGGATATGTTGTTTGCTGTGTCTCTCGAGGGTCTGTGTTTGGCAGAGAAAGGCAGGTTGGCAACAGGGAAAATGTACTTCCAAAAATGATCAGTAGGTGTGGAAATCTTTGTTATTCATCTGACTCAAGCCAGAATCATCTCTCAGCTATGAGACAGGACAAGGCACAGCTGGGGCAGGGGCTCGCCGGCCCCGCCCATCCGGTCCCAGCAGTCAGTGCGCGCCGGGGACTCGCAAATGTGACCCTGCCACCTTGGTTGTGCTGTGTCTTTCCATATGAATTAGAAGTTCCTTTAAGACTCTCTTTACTTATTCATATCCTCAGGAATATAAAATTCTTAAAATAAATATCACTTTATATTCAGAGTAGAATGCAGTTTTATCATCTATTTAGGCAAAGTGTGTTTTTCACGCAATCCTAATATATAGAAATTATTGGAATTTTTATGAACAAAATATATCAAAATACATTATATCATGTAGACAAAAGGTTTTACTTATTTACTAAGTACGAGTACACATTTTTCCTTATTTATAATTTTTTGTTTGTTTTGAGACAGGGTCTCACTTTGTACTTCAGGCTGGCCCTGAGCTCACTATGCAGCCCAGGCAAGCCTCGAACTCAGCAATCCTCCTGCCTCTGCCTCCTGATTACAGACTGCTTGCTGGGATTACAGACGTGAGCCACCAAGCCCAGCACTGTGGTATGTGGTACTGATTGCTGTTAGGCATTAGTCACACACACACCCCCCCATATTGTTGTATGTGGTTAGCGGGGATTGAACCAGGGACCTTGTGTTTGCTAGGCAGGTGCTGGAACCACTGAGCTAAATCTCTAGCCCTGAAGTGTGTATTTTTATAAAGCACATTTGAAGGAAATTCAATGAATTTCAACGAATGAAGGTAAATCTCAAATAATTTTTCTTTATTCAATTTTTAATTGAATTCTTTATTGGTACATTTTATATACAGCTCACAATCACACTCATGTTTAACTTTTAATATGTATTAAATAATTCCATAACCTTTTGTCTTTGACTATAGATTTTTCTAATTCCTGACCTTTTGAAACTAAAATGTTAAGAGGTTTTCAACAGAGATAAACACTTAAATTTGTTTATAAAGTATCTTAATGGCTATTCCAAATGAATGAAAATGCTGAGGACATTATGTTGAATATTCATTTTGAGTTAAATTTCTACCCTTAAATACACAGAGTAGAATTAGCTTTTACCTAATACCTAATATATTTCTCATCAAAACTGGTTCCTTTAATACATACCACAGCTTTTTAAGATTTAAATAAGATAATGGGTAATCACAAATCTGACTACCAAAAGTCATTTGATGAGATTTAGTATAAAAGCAATATGCTAATTCTCTCTCTGAAATTTTCCAAAGACTTTTTGGAATTACAACAACGTTAAAAATAAATTTCTTTTTAAAAAGTTTGTTAGATTTCTATCTATTGATATTTCAATGCATAAATACCATAAGGGAAAAACTGACATTGATCCCAGTGTACCTCCATTTGACACAGAAATGTTCATAGGAGATAGTAAGGTCAGACTGAGTGATGTTTTACTAAACCATTGGATATAAAAAAAAATCATTGAGAAATTTCTAGAAACTTCGCATTTCACTACAATTTCAGACATAGGTTTTTCATATTATATTCACTTTCCATCACTCAGGATATCTGAGACCAGCAACTAACAGAAGGGGGGAAAAGATCCCCCTGACACAGGGGAGTAAGGCTTAGCTCTCAACCTGAAATGCGAGTTCGCGTTCTCAAAAAATAGGAGGATGAATTTTAGGAACAACAGAGGTTTAAGTAGGAAAATTTTATTGGGAAAGAAAGCTTCTGCCTAAGAGAAAAAAAAAGGGGGAACCCGGAAAGGTTGGTAACCCAGAGTCGCTTTTCCCAGGGGAAATGGACAGACTACAATTAACCAACGAGTGCAGTAGGTGCTTCCAGTAAGATTTAAAAGAAATGGGCAAAACATAGTTAGGCAGTGGTTTACAACAAATACAGTTGCTTCAGCAACCTTGATGAAGTGGGGTCCAATGAGGAATCAAGTCATATAGGGTCTTTCCTGTCAGGAGACTCCTCTGGGTGGTCCAAAGTCCTGGCCCTCTACCCGGAGAGTTTCCAATCATTGCATTCGGGGGGAAGGAGTAGATCTGGATCTTGACCGTCATCCTGAGAGAATGAGGCCTGTCAGTCATTGCTCTCGGGAGTGTAGTTTTTCACTGATGGTGTTGACCTTTGGAGGGATCATCTTTCTTGCAAGTTTTTCAAGGGCTGGTCTCATCTGCCTACCATATGTCTAGCTAGTTTTTCTTCCTATAATACTCCAACTCATGATTTCCCAGATTTTCTTCCGTGATTTGTTGGTCTTATGCCTTTGGGCCAGTATTGAAGTAGCACATATGTCAGGGGGTCCTGATGGAGCAAATCTGCTCACAGCTTGGCAGCTGGGCAACAAAGGGACAAACAGGACAGAGCTGGAGTGCATTTTCCACTCCCAGGCATGCCCTAAGGACTCCACTGTCACCCAAGAAGCTGCCTTCTTAACCCTTCCAGCACCTTCCAATAGCTGAAGACTAAGCTAAGGTGAGGTCCGTGGGGGTGGGGCAGGGTAAAGGTTATTTGTAATAGAACTTGCAATCTTGTCCAAGCTTGCAGAGGAGACTGTGCCTGCAGGACACAATAGAAAGTGCTCCAGGGGAGAGAATGATTAACCAGGTGTCCTTAAAATATGCCAATGTGCCATGTGCTCTCAAGAGGAATTGACCACTGCTTCTGAGACCCATACGAGTGCAATTCTGACTTCTGGGGGGTGGCTAGCCCCCTCAAAGAATCCAGATGTGAACCAGGAAGTGCCCCCAAATAGAGGGACAATATTCACTGACAAGACAAAGGAGCATGGGGCAGGAGCATGCAGAAGCATCGCAACCAAACAGTATTTTTCCAGAGGACAAGCTAAACGTTGCTTTAAACTATTTTGCCTGTGTCAAAATGTTAAAGGCGTTGTTTTGCTGAAATGGTAATTATATTATATCTTGAGTTGCTCTTATACTTTCTTACTACTTTACTTTCATATATAAATAAGAAAATTATCCTTATTTTCAGTGTGTTTTGGATTCATTTTACAGATCAAACCTAATTCTATTCAAAGGTACACTGATTTAGCAAGTTTTCCTCCATACTAAAACAGTGAAACATATTCTTTTTTTTTTTTTTTTTTTTGAGACAGGGTCTCACTTTGTAGTTCAGGCTGGCCCTGAGCTCACTATGTAGCCCAGGCAAGCCTCGAACTCAGCAATCCTCCTGCCTCTGCCTCCTGAGTTCTGGGATTACAGGAGTGAGCCACCACGCCTGGCACTCTGGTATGCACTATTGATGGCTGGTGGGCCTGAGTCACCACACCCAGCATTGTATGTGGTTTCCGGGGATTGAACTCAGGACCATGAGCTTGCAGGGCAGGCACTGGAACCACTGAGCTAAATCTCCAGCCCTGGAACACATTCTTACCAGACAAGGATATAAAACAAAATACTTTCTGAAACTTACAAGCAGGCTAAAATCCTGGTTTATGTGCTAATGTCCACCACCTAACCTATGTACCAGTAACTCAACATCACTGTATTTTATATTAACATGACAATGGGACATTTTATTTTATTTTGTACAGATATAATATGCTAGAAACATTTTACTTTGCAGTTATAGAAATACTGCAAGCATAGTCAATGAATTTTTTTTCAATGATTGCATATGTAATGCATTTTATATTAGAGTATTTGAAGCTTTATGATTGAGTCACCACAATGTGTGGCACAGCTTCAGGAACACAGAGGTGTTCCTGAAGAAACATTCTGAGACATTTCTGAAATCCTACAGAACTTTATAACTACAGAGGAGGCTTTATCTTTAGTTCTTGTTTTCTTGAATGTTCCATGAATTTTATCTTCCCGTGGAAGCTATTTGTCATTTATTTTGCTGTCATAGAGACTATAAATGCTTACAGAGTTTCCAAGCCCAGTAAATCCTTTCTCTTTTATTCGGTAAAACTTCTTTTTATTAGGTAAAACTTCCTTTGATGCATCTCTCTTCTTTTAAATCTTAGTGTGGTCCATTAGAGGAAGCCAAGTGATACCTTCAGGCCTCTTACTAAAAGTTTTCTTAGCTAGATCAATCAGTGCATTAAGTATATGTTCTACTGGACCATCAACTATTTCTCCACCAAGAACCTCTTCCTTTAAGTTTCTAATAATATTACCTTTACTTTCCTTTAAGCATTCATTAAAAGTCCACCAGGAAGTTTAATCTGCCCTCAACAGTCTCTTTGAGGCCTCCAGAATAAGGGGCTCACACTTGAGTTTTTATTATTACAGGTAGAAAAGCTAGTGAGACATGTGGTAGGTAGATAGTTTAGGGTTACCCTCTAAAAGCCTACGTGGAGTACAGTTAAGACCGGCCCTGAAGGTCAGCATTATCAAAGGAGAAAACAGCCCCACCCACGTGAGATGAATAGCAGTGCTGACACCCCCCAGGTGGACGTCAAGGGCTTGACCCACCTAGAAGAGTCTCTAGACCGAGGACCCTATATGCTTGCAGTGTGGCTTGATTTCTCATGGAATCTCCTGGATTAGTACTGTTTAAGCAACTCTACTTGTCGCAATCCCATTTGTTAACTATGGTTTGTCCATTTTTTTCTATCTTATTGGAAGCCCCACTTCAGCAGTCCTCACTTCATGGCTTCTCTCCACAAAAGCCCACTGAAAAATGAGGTGGGTGGGGTCCCACCTTTCTGAGTTCACTTTTCTGTCTCTCTCAGGCAGAGGCTTTTCTCTCAATAAAATTCCCCTACTCTAACCTCTGCTGTTAGTTCCTAAAATTCATTCTTCGATTTTAGGGAGCACGAACTCACGTGTTAGGTTGGGAGCTAGGCTTTGCTCCCCCGTATCATTATCACCTCAGCATCTCTCACATGTGATCAGATCTATTATAAATCTGGCATACAATATAAATTTTCTATATAACAAATCATCTCAAAACATATTGGTGAAAACCATAATCATTTGTTGTGTCTTATATTTTCTGTAGAATAAGATTCCTACTGGGTATCCCTGGTTCTCAGCTCTCTCATAAGGTTATGTTCACATTTAAACTGACCCTGGCTTGGGCAAGTGAATCCTTTTTCCAGGTAGCTCACAAACAGAACTTGCAAGCTGATGCTGGCTGTTGGCCTAGGTCTTGGCTCCTCTCCACATAAATCTGTCTTCAAGGTAGCATGAGTGTCTTGTTTTCTACAGAGCAATCTGTCTAGAAGACCAAGACAAAAAAAAAAAAAAAAGACCACAGTCTTCTTTAACTGAAATGATTTACCCTCAGAACTCACTTTCATTTCTGCTGTATATCGTTAGTCATATATGAACATATAATTCAGAATGGAAAGGAACTAGGTAATGAAGCACAAATTAGGAGAACAAGGAAACCCTTGGAGACTGGGTATCCAGATGTTTTTCTATCTTATTTTTTTACAAGAGGTATCTTGCTGCTTGTTGAAAAAATAAGATACATTTAGAGACTGTTGTTTATGCTTTATTTTAAATATCTTTTTATTTATCAAGCAATCTCTATGTGTGGAAGATATTGAGCTAGGCAATAAACTTCCTTTATCTTGGTGAATACTTAACCATTCAGAGTGCACTGATATATTATACACAATGAAGCTTAGGCTCTAATAACTTCGATTAAGCTATAAGTAATCACTGAAGAGAAAGGCATAATAGATTGTAGAATTTTTCTCCTGTGTGCAAGCTCCTGTTTATTAATAATATAAAATAAGAAGTTCCAGTAAGAATCACAAACTGAGCTGAAATGGAGAACTGCCATAAAGAGACGGTAGCAAAGGATAATTTATAAAGACGAGGTTTGAAAGCTACCATGTCCCAAGTGTGTGTGTATGTGGGGGGGGGAGCATCTGTGTGAGAGACTGTGTATAATTTTAAATAGTGTGGTATAATAGAAGGCAAACAGTAGTATGTTGTTTTGATGGATATTTCTGGTTTACTGATATTCATCTTTAATTTTATATTCATGCATGATGTAAATAAAATGGAAATTATATACTTATTTAAAGAATAGATTAGCATACAAAGCAGAACATAGACTATAGGTTTTTTTTTAACTTTACTTCATTTAAGAAAGAGTAGAACCTATTACTTTTCTTTATTGACAAACATTTGAGTCCCAGAACACTAAATAACCATAAGAAAAGTGTAGGTATTGCAGACAGTTAAATAGTTGGAAATTATTAACAGTTGAGGCACAGTCACTGATTAAATTATAAAAAGAGAAAAGGTTCAGGCTGGAGGATTAGCTCAGTGGTTCCGGCACCTGCCTCGCAAGTGCAAGGTCCTGAGTTCGATCCCTGGTAACCACACACAATGCTGGAAATGGAGACTCACGCCCACCAACAATCAGTACCACATACCACAGTGCCAGGCGTGGTGGCTCACGCCTGTCATCCCAGCACTCGGGAGGCAGAGACAGGAGGATTGCTGAGTTCGAGGCTTGCCTGTATTACATAGTGAGCTCAGGGCCAGCCTGAACTACAAAGCGAGACCCTGCCTCAAAAAAAAAGGTTCTGCACCCACCAACCTCCTCTGGAGAAAAATGGCAGTGACTGATATTCTAAATAGACGTCAGTCTCCGTAGCCCATTTCCTGTCTGAAGTTCCTTGTTCATTCTATGTACCCTCAGTACATGAGTTATTTCGCCATTTGATCCCATTTAATCCGTGTTACCTTGTTGACTGTACTTGTAATTTTATTGTTGATTATAGTTCTTGTCCCACTTCATGCCCAACCTGTGATTTCCCACTGGATCTTATAGTTTTGTCCCACTTTGTACCCGCCTCGCCTCACGGCTTTTCCCTATAAAACACCTTTGAGAAGTGGTGTGGCCAGGTGACCCACTCTTCAGCCTTTGTTCTCTCTTAGACACAAGCTGTCTTTCTCTTAACCTCCCTTGTCCCTAGAATTCATTCTTTAATTTTAATGAACACAAACTCACATTTCCATTATCTAGCAGGTTAGGAGATAAATTGCCCTTGTTTGGATTATGTTGCTAGCTTGGCTTACTTGCAGCCCTATAATGTAAGTATATGCAAAATTTTCAGATTTAACTCCTTGAGTTATTACAGTTTCTGCTCAGGGCCGAGTTGCTTTGTGTTTCATTTAATGAACTCAGCTTTTGTGATTTTCCTTGTATGGAAGATAGGAAGAATGTGCTATTCTAAATCCCTGGTAACATGAATATTTGGTCTTCTTATAATCAACAAATTATTTTATTCAATTACATAAATTATGTAATTGCTCTTAAACATCTAATCTTGAGGTAGAAATAAGTAATAATTATCATTTAAATTGTATAGAATTAGCCAAAAAGCATAAAAATATGAAAGAGTTGAGTAGAAACATACTTTTTACAATGTCTCACTTTTCTGAGACTGATACAGGGGAGCAAGCCTAGCTCCTGACCTACTACATACCTGAAACATGAGTTCCTATTCTCTAAAACTGTACAGTGAATTTTAGGGACAACAGTGGTTAAGAAAAGGAAACACCTTTTTGAGAAAGAAAGATTTTCCCTAAAAAAGATAGAAAGGGGACTCAAAAAAGAGTGAGCCTGTTCACTTCACTTCTCCTGGGGCTTTCATGGAGCAGAGCCATAAGGGGAGGCGGGTTTAAAGTGGGACAAAAGGTACCATCAACCAGTAACACTGCAAGTACAGTTGCCTAGGTACCATTGGTACAATGAGAAATCCCAAGACGGACAAAGCTATGATCAACCAATAAGATGACCACAAGGGTAGTTGCTTCGCTGATACTGACTAAATGGGGATCCAATGAGAGATCAAGTCAAGTAGTAAGCATAGGAGAATTTTCAGCCAGGGGACTCTTCTGAGAGAGACGGGCTAAGTCTTGACCTGCTACCCCGAGAGATTTTCAATCACTACTTTTTTGGGTAGAGGGTAGATCAAGATCTTAATCCTCCAACCCTAGGAAGGAGATTGAGGCCTATCAGTCACTGCTATCTGCAAGGGGTAGTTTTCTCCTTTTATAACGCTGATCTCAGTGAAGGCTTCCTTTTCTTGAAAGCATTTCGAGGACCAGCCCTATCTAACTGACTGTAAAATGTCTAATTAGCTTATCTACCTATAAGACTTTCTCAGAACAAGTTGTTATTCTTCATTTATTAGCGTTTTCATTTTTCTGAGTTTTAAATAGAAAAATAAAAGGCTCTACATGCTTTTAGAGCTAAGAATTTGAGTGTATTTCATTGTAAAGTATCTGTATCTTTATGGGGAAAAACTGAGCCATAATTAAAAAAACAAAACAAAACAAAACAAACCCCAATCTATGGTTATAAATACCAATGAAGAATGTCTCTCCTAATCCCTAACTGAAGATTTTCCTTTACATTGTCATTATGTAAAATTCTAATTTTCCAATGCACTTTAAATATATAGAGCTCAATCCTGGTGAGTAAATCAAATACTAATCAATGATTTTTTCCTATGGGTTATAGCTCTCCTGCTCTATGTCAATAAATGTTACTTAGTTACTTAACTCAAAAACTAAATTAATCTACTTTTTTCATATGCTTAGAAACTCAATCATTCAAGTCTTAATCAGTACTCCTTGTTCGATACATGCTAAATTCATTCAATCCTACCTCTTCTGTCACACTACAATACATGTCTCTACCAAGTGATAATTTGTGCTAGTATCATTTCTTATCTATTCTATCCTTGATCAGTACCCTGCTTTATTCCCATATCCTTCCCTAGTCTGTTCTCTGCAGAGTGATTTACTCAAAATGCAAATTAGATTAGTTCATTCTTATGCATAAAGAGCCCCCCTGGCTGAAAAATAAATTACAACAATTGTGTCATTTTGTACATGGCATCGCCCCCTTTCAGGTACTCTCTTGTGTCTTGATCATAACAAATACTATTTAATTAATGCATTATGAATGAAAATACCAATTTCAAATATGACACAATTTGTTTTTGTCAGCTATCAATTACTTGCTGTCATTTTGTCACAACCAAACCAAAATATCACAGAAAAAAAAGTGTTGACCAAATATAGTTCTTTAACATGTCCTCTACACCCAGTATGACCCAAAACTATCAGTTGGCCAGTAATAATTGCACTCTCTTCTTGTAACTGGTGACCCACAAAGGCAAGAATACTGCCTACAAAAGTTGTTGTGGAAAGCCTCTGTGGCACATGAGTGAGTGTGTGTCTGTGCTTTATGTATATATACATTATGAGGAGTATGATATTGGTATTCATTTATGTTAGTTAGAAATTCACCTTGTCTCCCATGTTGTACTGTTGTACACAATGCAGAATCATTATAAGTCCAATATGAGTTTATACTGTTTCATCAGCCATTCATTGAGGTGATATATTTGTTTAAAATATTTTCAGGCTGAAATACTATCTTATCTCACATATAAATATGAAGCATTTTGTTTGGTTTCAGTGTTCATTGAGTTTTCAGTCTGATTCTTCAGATCTCTTTACATCTTATTTCTCCCCATGAGTTTTTGTTACCATTTCACAAAATTTTATTGACAGAAATATCTTTTGTAATATTTAAATTACTAATATAACACCAGATGTAAAACCTGTTTTTCCAGCTTTTCCAATAATTACTGTAGGTAGGCAAGCTAGTTAGATACCCTACAGGCAGTTGGGGCTGGCCGTGGAAAAGCCTACATGGAACACGGCAGAGGAGCCAACATGGGGGAGTCAAGATGCCAACATGGAGGACCACGGAAAGACATTCATGAAGTTCAACATTACAAAAAGAGAGAAACTATAGGAGTGATTGATAGTCTAAGTAGGTTTCAACCACTGGGAGGAAGGGTCAAGGTCTTTACTCACCCCTCCCAGGAGAGATGCTTGACTGAAAACCCTTGCATGATTGTTACATGACTTGCTCTCCAATCGGGTTTCCCTTCAACCAGTATCAATCTTATTGGTCGATCGCAGTTTTGTGTACCTTCTTGGTCTGATTCACTGGCCCCACTTTGAACCCACCTCACCTCATGGCTTTGCTCCGTAAATGTCCCCTGGGAGAAAGAATCCCGGGGTCACTCACTTATGGGCGCCCCTTCTATCCCTCATAGGCAGAAGCTTATTTCTCAAAAACCTCTTCTTCTCTTAACTTCCGTTGTTCCTAGAATTCGTTCTCCAGTTTTAGAGAACACTAACTCATGTTTCGGAAATCTAGCAGGTTGGAAGTTACAATATTTCCCTTTTTGCTCCCCTGTACCATAATGATGCCTATTTGTATATATAGATGTGTGTGTGTAGGGATATGTGCATAGGCATACCTGAAATCACAAGGTGGGGTGAAACTATGATCAACACGTAAGATTATAACAGTACAGCCACTTAGGTAATATTGAATAAATGAGTCTCAAATGGGAAAGCAAGTCACGTAGCAAAGGTACATGGAAGGAAGAAGGACTTCCCTGAGAGAAATGGGCTTGGGAGGCTTTGGCCCCCAGACAAGGTGACTGATACCTCTTCAGATTATCAATCATTGCTACTTATCTCTAGAGGAATGATGAGTGTAGTACTTTTTCTACTTTTTACCAATCCTAACCTTCAGTCAATGTATTTGGATTGTCTTTCACATTGAGTCCTGAGGAGTGAGTCCTAAGTGCTAAAAAAGACATCTTAAATAATGTAGCTTCCTACAGTACTATTACAGTGCTATTGCGATTGTATATGTGAAAGAGAAAGACAAGAGGGTCAGAGTTACAAAAACAACGTGATGACAGGAGCTGGTGTCAGAGGGATTTAGTCATTGGTATAAAGATGTGAAAGGAACCAAGGCATTTATGCAGCTTCTAGAATTTGGAAAAGGTGCACACACTCACAAGCACACACGTACACACATATACACACAAAGTTGGCAAACCTACAGTCTCCTGCCTCCACCACCCCAAACGCAGCCTTGCTGATCCTCTGGTTTTATCCCAGTGAAACCTATTTTGGATTCTGAGCTTCAGAATTGTAAAGAAGTAAATTTGATTGCTTCAGGCCACTGAGTTTAGGGTAATTTGCTATTGTAGCATATGGAAGCAAATACAGGGATCAAAAAATAAAATAGATCTTAGCAGGATAAACAGAGATGAAAGACTTCATTGAACACTGCTGTGCAGTGAAGAGATTGAACTCAGTCCCCTTAAAATGGCGATGTGAGATAGGGTAGAAGGTCTTAGGGTGATATTAGGGTAAACCTGGTCATTGTGATCAGTTTATCTGCGTTTACTATTTGTCATTTAATGGAAGATACTCTCTTACCCTCTCATAAAAACTGCAGAGGCCTTCACACCTCCTTTCTTTCTTTCTTTCCTTCTTTTTTCGTCCTCTCTGTGTTCCTGTCTTCTTCTCTCTCCTCCTCCTTATTTACTTATTTATTTATTTGTTTTGCTATTGGAAACTGAACCAAGTGTCTTGGGATTCATATATCCTCAACTTTAAAGACAATTTTATTTTGTTGTTGCTTCTTTGTTTTTTAGAAAAGATCTCACTAATTTGCTCAAAGTAAATGCAAAATTCAGAAGCTGTTTTGCCCAGCTGGGGACCTATTTTTCTTGATTCCTTTTTAGAGGGATAGAACATAGATTATTTAAAAAGACATTTCTAAGTTGTAAAACTGGGAAACATTTTTAAATGGTTAAACTCCACATTTCAATAGATAAAAGAAAAATCACGTTTTTTTTTAAATGCTCAAACAAAATGGAGTTGTAGTCATACAAAGGCAAGGAGAATGATTACATTGTTTTTGTTAGGGAGCACTAATAATATTTATTTTAAGGTGATTATTGCATCTGCTAGAGCTGAGAATGATTACATTAGTTAAGTTATAATTGTGTTTTCAGTTTTTTAAAAGTTATATATCTCAAAATTTGAACAATCAGTCTTTCGGTGAATTTCTTGTAGACTGCTTTTATTATCTTATTATTGTCAGAATTTACCTAAAATCTTATTACAAAGCTTTCTGTAGTTTTCTGACACTGTTAACTCTCTCATCCAAAGCCCTACAGTTAAAATTGTGCCTGAACATTTTTGTATATGTGTCTTATCAATATTTAGATTATCTGAACGTTTCAGACTGAAGATTTGGTTCTCTCAGTTCTATTTGTTTCTTCATTTAAAAGATATTACATTCTTACCATATAGATATATTCGATATAAATATAAGAACATTGTTTGACTGATCTCTCTTGATTTTCTTAGTATAAGCAGAAAGAAAATTTTAGTATGCTAAAAATTTTGATTATTGCCAGAGATTTAGCTCAGTGGTTCCAATGCCTGCCTAGCAAGGTCTCTGTTTTGATCCCAGTAACCATACACAACAATAGTGGGTATGGTGACTCACAACCACCAGCAATCAGTACCACATACCACAAAGCCCAGCATGGTGGCTCACGCCTATAATCCCAGCACTCGGGAAGCAGAGGGAGGAGGATTGCTGAGTTCAAGAATTGCCTGGGCTACATAGTGAGCTCAGGGCCAGCCTGAACTACAAAGTGAGTCCCTGTCTCAAAAAAAAAAAAAAGTTTTGATTAGTGTAATGGAAAAATATAAATGCATCTGTAGTACTGTGGTTAAAACTGCAATATTTATGAAGATAATTTTTTGTTTCTTCCTGGAGGTACCATGTTGCAGGAATAAGGATGGCAAATATCTATCACATTGTTTAGATGTTGTTAAAATATGGAGCTGCGGGCTGGAGGGTTAGCTCAGTGGTTCCGGCGCCTGCCTCGCAAGCGCAAGGTCCTGAGTTCAATCCCTGGTGACCACATACAATGCTGGGCGTGGAGACTCACGCCCACCGGCAATCAATACCGCATACCACAGTGGTGGCTCACGCCTGTAATCCCAGCACTCGGGAGGCAGAGACAGGAGGATTGCTGAGTTCAAGGCTTGCCTGGGCTACATAGTGAGCTCAGAGCCAGCCTGAACTACAAAGCGAGACCCTGTCTCAAAAAAAAATATGGAGTTGCATAAGATAAATAATTTGATTTGAGACAACATATACCAAAGTCACGCACAACTGCTATGAATACATTAATTCTCCATCTTATAGAACCAATTGCCATGGTAGAAACACTGTGTGTCTGCACTATTAAATGCATTAGCCACTGGCCATATGGTTCTATTGGAAACCTGACATATGGTTACTGTGTTTAAAGAACTGAATTCTGAATTTTATTTCACTTTGATTAATTTGACTTATGACATCTAATTATCATATTGAAAAGCTCAGCATTTGACTTAAATTTTCTATAATTAGCTTTCATGATAAGAACAGACCTGGACATTGAGAGTATCTGTATATCTGTAATAGCATTGTTTTTACTTTGTTCCTTTAAATGATAAACAGCTTAGTGTTACCTCATCTATGTCTGTAAAATTATTTCTGAATTTTGTAATAGCAAGTACAGTTAAATCAGAAGGGCAATATGACCACTTCACCATGAAAAATCTTTTTTTATTGAATTCTTTATTGGTACATTTTATATACAGACCATGAAAAATCTTGACATTTCCCAATAGACCCAGTTCTATTCTCTGACAATGTTCATTCTTTTGGGTGTCCTACAGACTGCTTCAAGGAGTTTAAAGTCTTTGTCATTCATTGTCTCTGAAATTTGCACCTCAATTTATAATTTATCCGTGATTTAATTAACTTCAAATAGCATACACAGTTCAGCTGACACAGCCAAGAAATAACAGCTGGGGACACAAAGGAAAAGAGGGCAGCAGAGCTGCGGAAGGAATAAAACGGCATGCGGAAAGAGCTTCAAGGCCAAGGAAATTTGTGCTGCAGAGTAACATTGTGCCACTTTCTGTGGATCAATAGAACTGCCCAGGACCAAATTCCACATGTCGCTGTTGGACCTCTCTGGGCTGTCTGGTGATCCTGGTGTGAACTTAATACTGTAAAACTAATCAAGAATAGGGCTGGATCTCTTTGCAGCTCCTTGTCTGCAGATAGTGATAGTTAAACAGGTCTTCTGTGTTTTATATATTCTTTATAAATTGAATCACTTACAACTGCTGCGATATACACTGTGGACATCAAACTATAACTTTATCACTATTTATTCTGAATTTAGGGTCTCAAAAAGCCAAATATATGTGTTAAGTTCAAAAAGATAGTTGTTAACAATGTAGAATTTTAATTTAGAAGGACATTCACCAATTGTGGAAGAAGCTAACTTTTGTGTTTTAGAAAGATTACATTCAAAACCCAGATTAATCAAACATGAAGTGACATATTCATCCTCAAAAGTCAGAAAATTCCATTTGGCTCTGTACTGCAGAACTATGAGTTGTTATGTGCTTTTTGTGAACTAATAATTAATTCTTCACTCTTATAATTGACCATTAAAATACTGCAAATATAAAATCAGTAAGCAATACTATCTCTCTGAAGAACATTTTTATTGGTTAGGGAACTATTTAGATCTGCATTTTGTTATTGCAGTGATCTTGAGCAAGTTACTGTCTCTAATTAGTTGACATAGCACAATACAATCAGAATATGAGTATCCTTTCCACAGCTACTGATGCCATGGTCTCTGAGTTTTCTTGTGTTCTTTTGTCCATTCTGGAACTAATTTATGGTGGGGCATTTGGGAGAGGATCAGTGAACACAAAGCAAGATATGGGTGCAGACCACATAGCCCCAAGGGTGGAAAAAGTTCATTTGATAAAATCATTTGTTGCCACACTCTAGATGAATCTATCGGAGGCTTCTCCTAGGGTGTGCTTTCTGCTAATCTACTTTGCAAGTTAAAGGGACTTGGGTTCACTGGGTTAACAACCCTTACCATAAATGCCCGGATCTCTTATTCCACAAAGAGTGGAATAAGACTTTCTCTAGAAGGTTTTATTTAGGCAGTTTTATTTTTCTTTCAAGTACTTCACAGTCTTTCTACTAACATATAGTGTAGGTAAACATTAGTGATTCATCTTCTGCCAAGAGAAATTCAGAGGAATCGTCATACAAGATTTGAAGGAGCAAATGCTCAGTGTGTTCAGCATCCTGCTGAGAGACTCTAAGCATGGAGTGACTTTTGAAGTCATCCTGGGCTCTGTCCTCTAATCAGTACCATGGGAGGGACTAGGATGAGAATGGGTCCCGCAGACACTTTTAACAGGGGAGATTATGACTCACAGGAGAAACCCCTGTATATATCTCCCTAATGTGAAGCTGAACACTTAAACAGAAAGCTGGCTAGAAAGCATCAAGAAGCCAGAGAGCCTGTTTGCTAGGAGATCTGAAACAGAAACATTTTACCATGCAATAAAAATTTAAAACTCCTTTCAAACTCAAATGCTTGGCAAGGCTCAGGAACCATGTCCATCCCTGTGTTTTACAGTAAACCAAGTTCAATCACTTGCAACTCAATAAATAGCAATAAAAATTCTCCCTCTATGAGGAGATTACAAAATACATATTTCTTTTATATTTTTCTTGAGCACAGAAATGTCACATTGTAATACTTTTTTAAAAAGCTATAGCAGCAGCAAAAAAATGACAGTTCCCACAGTATCTTTGAGATTTATCTTTCTATATATCATATTCTTTGAACTATTGAAGATTCAAGTTGTTTTAACATTTATTTCTGCTCTGAATTTAGCTTTTGAGCCCCCTTAGGTCAAGATTCTTGAAAATAATTTAATTAAAATAGAATAATGCTATTTATATTACCTTTTGATTATGTATTGTCTCCCAGTAGAGATGCAATATGTTTTCAATAACACTTTCTAACCACCAATCTAATCTGTTTTACCAAATGCATTCGCTATAATCTTGAAAAGTAACATTTATCTGAGAAGCAGTTTGCCATTAGATCATATTTGAAAGCATTTGCAGAATATGAAAGGATTAAAATACAAGGATTTCATGAAGGAGATTTCAAAGGCTCCTTCATGCCTACGGTAGGAAATTTCAGTGACTAGTGTAATTGTAAATTACGATTTGTAAATTTGCTCAAATCCTGTACTCCAAAGCGAAATGAGGTTCTTTGGAAGTGAGGACATCATCAGAAGATCTCAGGCCTGTCAGGAAGAGAGTAAGTGAAGGCTGCGAGGCAGCAGGCAGAGCTTGGCCGCCTGACTTCCACCTACTGCTGTCTACTAACCTGAACTTGTTCCTAAAGCTCGGAATCCAGGACGTCTGGGTGACAGCAGTGCTATCACCTCCACATTGCACTTCATATTCTAGAAACTAAGGAGAAATGATAAATTATATAATTCCAAAACATTCTAATATTATCTAACAACAATTTGTATTTGATCACAAAGGAAATGGGAAGACATAGTCGTCACCATGTATATATTACCTATCATGTCCTCACTGCTTTAAGCAGTCCCTGTTCTAGAAATATAACACTACCATTGAAAGGTCAATTTGGTGGAACTGGTTCTTAATTTTGAGAAGGTCTCATTCATCAGTTTTTTCTTCCATGGACACGCTGCTACTGGCGGTGGCTAAACACACCTACTGAGATCATAATTTTTCAGCACTGCACTTTACCTAAGTATGAGTTTTGGAGGCTTTAGGAAGTACCCACTAAAACAGTTATAAGTTGGCGGAGACTGGGCTTGGGTTTCCCCGTGAATCACAGCTGACTCTGTGAGTGTTTTTATTTGGGCAATTCCACGTTTACGTTTCCTCCAAACTCACATTGAAGATTAATCACCATGGTAATAAAATAAGGGAGTCAGACTCTTAAGAGGCTCTTAGCTCACATGGGTTCCTCATTCACCCACGGGATAAAGACATTTATAAACTAACTTTAGGAATTTTAAACCTTTTGCGATCTTTTACCTTTTTTGTTCTTCCCTTTTTTACAGTGTAAAGACAGAGCCCCTCTGAGTGACACACGGACAGCGTACCATTTTGAAGGCCAAGGATGAAGTCCTTATTAGATGCAAAATTTTCTGGGGCTTGACTATAGACATCCTTATATACAAAGGGGTGAAAAGTAAGTTTCTATTGCTGATAAATAACTCACTCTGTGACATTCTGTTATAGTGTCATAAAAAGATATTCCCTGTTGAAGCAAGTTTGCTTCTTTTTTAGCAGAGATTCCAATAGTCTAACACTTCGTGACTCACATTCTCTGCTGTTGGAATCTCAGTGGGCACGTGGTCTGAAATCCAAAGTAGAAAGAACAGTGGTTTAATCACTTTAGTAATTAAATAACAAAAACTCAATTTCTTATCTATTGGTCTCTAGCAACCCAAGAAATGAAGATTCTCAGAACTTACAACTCCTGCAATCCCATTATTAATTATATAGTTTCAATATATATTTATCAGTTATTTTTGTAAAAAATGATTTTAAGAAACCAACTTGAGCTAGCAAATTCTACAAGCAATCATTTTCCCACATGATGAAAAATGTCAATAGATTCCATTAATAAAGACCTCTCATTGGATGAGTGTGTGTATCTTTGAGAAAAATTTCAGCTCCATCCTCTTCATAAGTTGTATTTATGTTCAGATCATGGTAGCAAAGCAAAACATCTCAAAGCTTTAGAAGTACATAAAACAAGTATAAGGGGAGTTATCTATATCCTAGAATCTCCACCTAAATTCTTGAAATATTGCCCCTATTGACTTCTTTAGGGTGAGGTGTATGTTCTGGTTTCTTTCAGTTCAAAGTATGTTCTGTACCCGTGGGTCAGAGGACAATGGGAAACAGTGCCATTGTGCACTGTGAGGGGAAAAAAAGGAAAAGGTGTTGAATACTTATTGTAGCAACTCAATAGAGAAAGAAAATAAGATATATATTGAAGAAATGATCAAAACTTGTTGAATGAAATCTACCTTAGGTTCAGTCCATTTAAAAAATATTGTGCCTGGGCTACATAGTGAGCTCAGGGCCAGCCTGAACTATACAGCAAGACCCTGTCTCAAAGAAAAAAAATGCTTTCACAAAGCAAGACTTTTTAAAGAAAATTGAACATGAGATTCAACTCTATGTAAGTGAACTATAGAAAGTTTTTGTAAATGATTTTATATGAACAAAAAATTTATGTAAATCAAATAATTTGATTACCTGTTACCCAAGGCACGTCACTTTGTCAAGAGTTAGTCTTACACCATGTTAGACGGCTGATTAATCATCTACCACTAGAAGAATTCATGAATCCTATTGCTTGAACTCTAATGATCATATTTTGGCATGTTTTATAATATCTGCAATCTTCCATTCATATTTCATTCATAAAACCATCAGCATCATGCTAAGGCTACCAATCATACTGGTCCTATAATTTTGAAGGTACATTTTTTATCCTGCCTGCCGATCCTTTTAAGAAGATTCTTAAAAATAAATGTATCTCTGGCATGATCCTGCTGCTACAAAACAGGTTAAGTAAACTCGTAGAGATATTAGCTTAGGGAAAGACATTTTTGCTACAAAACAGGTTAGGTAAAACTCTTGGAGATATTGGCTTAGGGAGAGATTTTATGAACAAAATCTCTATAGGAAGAGAATTAGCAGAAATACTCAACAAATGGGATCTCATCCTGTTAAAAAGCTTCTGCACAGCAAGAGTAACCACCAGCTAAAAGACTGATAAAAGACAACCAACAACATGGAAAAAAAGTCTTCACTAGCTCTTTCTTAGACAAAGGTCTACTATCTAGAATATATAAAGAACTTAAAAAAATCAGGTCCCCCGAATTTAAAGACCCAATTCAAAAAATGGGCACCTGAAATGAACAGGCACTTCTCAAAGGAAGAAGTAAAACTGCCAAGAAGCTTGTGAAGAAATGCTCGATACTGCTGGTCATTTGAGAGATGCAGATAGGAGATGCAGATGAAAACAAATCTCTTGCTGAGATTTAACCTAACTGTACAAGGAATGGCTGCTATTGTGAAATTAATCAGCAATAGATGCTGGCGAGGCCATGGGGAGAAAGGAACTCTTCTCCACTGTTGGTGGGAATGTAGATTTGTGCAACTATTGTGGAGATCAGTGTGGAGATTCCTCAGAAAACTGGGATTAGAGGTCCCATTCGACCCCGCTATTCCCCTGCTAGGAATATACTCAAAAGAACTAAAATAATCACATCATAGAGATATATGTGCAACATATGTGCACCCATTTTCATAGCAGTTCAGTGTGTGATAGGTAAATCTTAGGAGCAACCCAAATGCCCATCAACTGAAGATTGGATAAAGGGGGCCGGAGGGTTAGCTCAGTGGTTCCGGTGCCTGCCTCGCAAGC
>PVIC010021211.1:0-28795 GCA_004025085.1 Thryonomys swinderianus
CTTTGTAGTTCAGGCTGGCCCTGAGCTCACTATGTAGCCCAGGCAAGCCTGGAACTCAGCAATCCTCCTGCCTCTGCCTCCTGAGTGCTGGGATTATAGGCCTGAGCCACCACGCCCGGCACTGTGGTATGTGGTATTGATTGCTGGTGGGCGTGAGTCTCCACGCCCAGCACTATATGTGGTCACTGGGGATCAAACTCAGGACCTCGCTTGCGAGGCAGGCGCCAGAACCACTGAGCTAACCCTCCGGCCCGAGACAGGGCCTTACTTTGTAGCTCAGGCTCACTTCAAATTCACAGTGATCCCCTGCCTCAGCCTCTCAAGTCCTGAGATGTAGGTATGTGCCACCATGCCCAGCTGATCATTTTATTAAAAAAAGCTATTAGTAAACATGTGCAGTATATTCAGCATGCAGTTAGTACATGTACATGTCTTAATTTTTTTTCATTCTTTTCTACCCTCTCCACTATCTCTTGGCCCCTTCCAAAGCTTGTTTGTCACATGAACACGATATTTCAGGCAGATGTGTTGAGACTGCCCTTTAAAAAGGAGAAAAAAACATGCTCAGCTGCCATGGACTACACAGTAGGGTCCTTAGGCATCAAGCTGAAAGGTTGTTCCCCCCATCTTGTACTGAGGATTACTAAAATAATACAATCACTAAAAGCAAAACAAAAAATAGCTGACTTTCCTCTCATAGTCCACGGATCTGGGCAGGGACAGTACTGGAGGTAATGTCAAGCAGTCTGGCTCACTGATGCATCTGTCTGTGGCCTCAGGCGGGAGGCCTCCCGGGGGACAGTGAATGCCCACGCCGCCCGTCCTGTCCATCACTGCAGAGGGGAACGTGAGCACGGCGGGGAACTGTCACAGGAGCGAGGAGGACGGTGCTGCTGGAGAGGGCGGGAGATGCGAGCCTGGTCATCTGATGGAGGACACGGTCCCCACTCGCACACTGACTGCGGCCCCTGCCTGAGCTTGCTGGTGTGTAGTGAGGTCCGTGCCTCAGTCTTACAATGAGGCAGCGAGGAAGGGGTGCTGGAGACTAGAGCTTTCAGCCCTGTCTCAGGGTTTCCCTGTGGGGAGCCAAGAGTCTTCACAGATGAGGCAGCACCAGAGACGGGAGGCTGAGTCAGCCCGGGCTCTGGAAGGCAGTGGAGGCTGCATGTCCTCCTGGCTGCAGGAGAGTGGACGGGGCTTCAGGACCCAGAATCCCTAAGCCAGTGTCTCCTTCCTGTATCCCTTGTATCTCCTCCCTTTAGAGCTAATTACACACACACACACATACACACACACACGCGCGCGCGCGCGCCCCTTAACAGGCAAAAGAAATTGTATCATTTTCTTACCTGGAATATGAACTTTATTTATCATAAATAGAGACACACCTCAAAGATAAATACAATAAGAAATGCAATGACAAGGACAATGTTATGTAGGAATGAGTGTGCCCTGTGCCCAGTCTCTGAACTAGGATTCTCTTGTTTTTTTGTTGGTACCGGGGATCGAACTTACAATCTTGTGCTTGCCAGGCAAACACCTGTGCCACTGAGCTGTGTCCTTAGCCTTGGTCCTGTTTCTGGCTAAAGGAAGCAATCTTGGACATGTTCTGTTTCATAATCAGCCCGAAGGAGAACCAATAATAATAATTCAATGTCAATTATTGGGTAATCCTCAATATTATTAACATTCAATATTAATTTTGGGGGAGGGTGGATAACTCCTCTAAAGTCACCTCCCCGGTTGGCAGGGACTGTCCCCCTCCTGGTGATTCCTCTTCACCTAAAGCTCCTTTATGGAGGAAGGGCTGGCCGCCCTCTGAGAAAAGTAGAGGTGTCAGACACAGGTCCTGCCTCACTCCCACAGTGCAGCGGGCACGACTCAGCCCTGGGCTCACCTCTGTGACTGAACAGGGAAGGTCTCTGCCTAGGAAGTGGTCTGTCTAACACTGACCAGGCCAGTCAACCATCACCCACCCTCCAGGCCCAACCTAACTGTGAAGGGCTCCCTCCCTCTTCCCCGGCCTGGCCTCTCAGCTCCTGGCCTCCTCTCTGTTACGTTCTTTCCTAGAAGGCCGTGTCGCCTTCGTGAGAGAATGCAGGGGTGTCTTAATTGGAGAAAGACTCCAGGGGTTAGCTAGACCCATCCAACCAGAAATGGAAAGAGTATAAGAGAGGCTCAGAGGCCTGGGAAAGGCTAGAAACTGATGTACAGGAAGTGCCTGCCTTCTGAGGGCTCATCAGTCCACCCTTCAGAGACTGTCAGATCTCCCTCTTCCTCTCTGCCTTTCTAAATAGCTGGGCCTCTGGGCCTGGAGCAGTCTCCTGGCTAAACCTGCTTTCCACAAGGCTCTGCAGAGCCAGCGGGACCAACTGCTTCTCTACTGTCACCAGCCCGGAAGTACTGAGGTGCCAAGGGCGCCCCCTGGTGTGGTTGCAGAGCGCTGCCTGGCAGCAGTGAAACCGAGGTAACTATTCAAGATCCCTCACTTGCCAGATGAAGAGACTGAGGTTCAAAGAAACAGAAAATACCTTCTCCAGCAGGATTGTCAGATAAAACTCCTGGTGAAATTTGAATTTCAAAGAAGCAATAAAAATTTAATATCAATATGTTCCATGAAATGTTTAAGACATATTCCTACTAAAAAATCATTTGTTGGGCTGGGGATTTAGCTCCGTGATCCCAGGGTCTGCTTCGCAAGTGCAAGGTCCCACATTCAATTCCTGGTAACCACATACCTCAGTGCCAGGAGTGGTGGCTCATGCCCATAATCCCAGTACGCGGGAGGCCAAGGCAGGAGCATTGCTGTGAGTTCGAGGCTTGCCTGGGCTACACAGTGAGCTCAGAGCCAGTTTGACCTACAAAGTGAGACCCTGTCTCAAAAAACAAAAAGTCATTGCTGGGTGTGGTGGCTCACGCCTGTAATCTCAGCACTCGGGAGGCAGAGGCAGGAGGATTGCTGAGTTCGAGGCTTGCCTGGGCTACATAGTGAGCTCAGGGCCAGCCTGAACTACAAAGTGAAACCCTGTCTCAAAAAAAACAAACAAAACAAAACAAAAAACAAAAAGTCATTTGTTGTGTGTCTGAACTTCAGATTTAATGAGTGTTTCATCTTTTTCTTTGTTGGATCTAACAATGTGATGCTGTAGTCCATCCCCTAAATAAACAATGGAGCTCAGTAGCCCAGACTGGGCAGGGACTTCCCCATCACACCCACCCCATGTCTTGCTTTTTTTTTTTTTTTAACTAATTCATTTTTTTAGACAGGGTCTCGCTTTGTAGTTCAGGCTGGCCCTCAGCTCACTATGTAGCCCAGGCAAGCCTCAAACTCAGCAATCCTCCTGCCTCTGCCCCCCAAGTGCTGGGGTTATAGGCATGAGTCACCACACCTGGCTGATGTCATTTGCTTACAGTTCTGCCCAGGGCTCAGCAGGGCCATAGGAAATACTTGATAAAATCATTTTTTTTTTTTTGAGTAGGAAAATTTTATTGAGAGAGGAAGCTTCTGCCTTAAGAGAGACAGAAGGGGGGCCCGGAAAGTGGGTAACCCCAATAAAATCATTTTTTAATCAGTGAAATTAAATAAAATAGTTGGTTTTCTTGCTTTCTGTGTCTTTGCTAATTTATTCTCCTTTATTAGAAGAAGTCTGAGCCCTTTTATCATGGATTTGCTGGGAGACGTGAACACAAATGCAGATGGGTACTGTGCACGGAGCAGGGCGCCCCACACAAGCGGCCCCGGATATCATGATGTGTGCTCTGGACAAAGCGTCCCTTGACTTACAGCGTCACTGCACCTCGGTGTGTCAGAGAGCAATGCTGAACCAAACAAAGCTAAAACAGACAAGAGCATGTTTGTGTTTGTAAAGGAGAGTTAGATGTTAAACTCAGACCACTGTCCATTCAAAAGCCACACCGGAGGCGAGACCTGCAGTGCGCAGGTACGTCTCATTCACTGCGGGGACTCCAGCTTCTGCCCCTCTGCCGGGAAAGGCCGGAAAGGGGTTCCCACCCCCAGACGCCTCTATACTTTCCCAAAGTTACCTTGGAGAGCGTCTTCGCTCTCCAGACCAGCAGTGCCCGTAGGACCAGCAGGGGGAGCGCTGACCTCAGGAATGGAAACCCCAGGGCCTCGCTCTGCTCCCCGACTCGGAGGCCCTTTGGGAGCTGGGAGTCTCAGCATAATGGGGCTCATCAGCTCCCCTGTATCAGGCCACGCGCCCAGCTGGGTTTCAGACAGGCTGCAGAGGAAGGTGCCAATGTTTATACATAGTGGCACAGTCGGAACATGAATCAGAGAGGCGGAAGGAACCCTTAGAATGTCCTCCTCTCTGAGCCCAACAGCCAGCTGCACCTCCACGTCTCACCTGGCCGCCGGTACAGAGGAGAAGGCCGAGCGAGGAAGGACGGCAAGGAGCCAGGAGGCGAAAGCGGGAAAACTACACTTTCTCAGCCAAACGTTCTCTGGTTTTCGGTTTGTAATGAAAGTAATACACATAGGATAAGAACAACAAACAAAGAAGTTCGAACTATGATGAAGGCTGAGAAATGAGGTAAACTAACCACTAATATTCCTAATCACAAATATTTCCTTGGAAATCGGTAAATATTGCACTGATGCAATTCTGCCTAAGCGCCGGTATCTACCTCCAGCTGTGTGTACTGTGGCTCCAATGAGGCTGCACGATGCTCTTCATTTCGCCGTGGAAGCGCGGCCCGTGCTCTGCCCAGCGCGGGCTGCTCCCTGCCGGGACCACGTCGGAGTCCATTAGACCAATGGACCTGCATAGTTCACTCCTGGTTCTCCTGGCAGCCAGCTCCCGTGTCCTCTCTACGCGACACAAGGAACAGCTGCCACGTGTGTCTCTGCCCCGTGTGAGGCTTTCTGTGCGGTGAACTCTTGGGAGTGGAAAACACGTGTGTCTGAGTCGTGCACAGGTGTCGCCGAACGTCCTCCTGAGGGCAGCGATTTCCACTTGCTCCTGGGCTGTGGGCAGGCTCCTCCTCTCCTGGCCGGCGTTGGTAAGTACTCGCCTGTGAGTCTTTTCATCCAAGCGAAGAGGGTTGGGCAGGATCTGATCCCCAAGATGCCCGTCTGGAGGGTGGTGGCTCTGTCGTTGCCCTTTGGAGGTTGCGGCCGATCTGAGAGCAGCAAAGTCTCCTTGCACACAGTCCAGGCGTCTCACCCGGCCGGCTGCATCCTCTGCAGGTTTGAACAGCCATCTCTGCTCCCCCCTGTTCCTTCTGATGTTTCCCTTCCTCCCAGGATAGCGGCCCACGTCCAAGATTGTCATTAGACCACTTCCACCAACCAGCTGACCCCCACCTTCCGTTTCCGCCCTGCCCACCCCCCAACCATTCTGCCTCCCACCCTGCGCTCCCTTGCGGCTCTGCCGAGATACCAGCTTGTGAGTGCCTGTCAAAAGCACTCCTTTTTCTGCCCCTGGAAGGAATTGGTTTCACTTGTTCTGAAGAAGCGTCCCTGCATGTACTTGAAACTTGAGCCAAGAAACCTGAGAGGCCCTGAATTCCTCTGCGCCTGGATCCAGAATCGCTTAATCTGCCACGGAGCCTTCCAGGGGCACTGAGATGATGGAGCTTCAACTGCTTAAAGGCATAGGGAGCGTCGCTTGGAAGGAGGCCGGCGAGGGAGAGGCTGCCCACGTTTGGCTCTGCTGCATGTGGAAGAGCTCTGGCGGCCGCAGTGGCCCTTATATCTTATCCAGGCTACTTAAGGCAGGTGCCACTCACACCTTTAGTCCTAGTGCCCTTGGTGCTGGCACTGCACCGTGAATCAACCCCAGCGTCACGCTCTAGACCCAGCCACCTCTGAAAAAGCTTAACCTGTGACCACAGGAGGCCTTGGGGACATCAAGACACAAGCCAGGACAGGGCCTTTGCTGCATCTACACCTTGCCATGGTGGGCTGTTTCTTATTGCTAAATGCAAATCTCACACAGAACCTGCTCAGCGGGCATCCCTCCCACACAGTCAAGAATGGTCCCTGGGAGGTAGAGCCCTTGTCTAGTGCGCCTGAGGCCTGGGTTCGATCCTCTGGCCTTCGGCCTGGCTTGGTGACCTTACCAAGTCGCTGTCCACCAGGTTTTTCAGTAAAATCAGGGTGAAGAAGGAAGACTCTCATTGAGGTTTTTTTTTTTTCCCCCTGGTACCAGATATGGGACTCAGAACCTTGCACTTTCGAGGCAGGTGTGGTGCCGCTGAGCTAAATCCCCAGCCTCCCTGGGCTTTTTCTATTCATTCCTACTTTACTGTTTAAATCCCTTCCACAAGGAACCTGTGGCTCCTTTTCAAGACAAGGCTCTTTTTCTTGGCTTGTTATCTCTAGGTCATTACCTCATTCATGCTGTGTCCCCAGAGGGAGTCTGAGGCCCAGAATCTCACAGACCCTCAAAATTGTGCGGAACACACACCCAATCAAGTTGGGGCAGAGTCGCTCTCTGCTGATGGCAGAGTGCCTCCCCCCACGAAAGCCACCCAGCTGGCAGAGGGCTCAGGCAGGACAGTCAAGGGTCTGTATACTTGGGTCCTTGTTCGAAAGTTGAGAACATTTCTGCCATGACCCCCTTCTGGGCTCCCAACCCCTGCAGATGGCGGGGTGAGATCTCAGTACTGCACATCAGGAATACAGAGGCCCCCACAACGGAGGTGACAGCAGGCTCACTGATGAGCTAGGACTAAGAATGCGGCTCCCTTCTTCGAGGCTGGAGCCCCCCCAGTGTGTATCCTAGAGAAAACAAGTAGGTGGGTTTCATCATGCTTATTCTGGAACGGCTGAAGGGTGCAGTGGGAGCAGAGGGCGATGCCATTAATCTGTTCCACAAACCCGACAGTGTCTGCAGCATCCAGCCATTGCTACTTCTCCCTCAGCAGTATTGCATTTCCAGAGGACTCTGGGAAGACGGAACTCTGTCAGAATTTCATGTCTTAAGGAGATCTGCTCCTCACATAAGCCATCTGAGAAAGTAGGATGAGCCTCTGACAGAAGACAAAAGTTGGTGTTTGTTATTCGGGGACTAGGCTGGGGCGGGTATGGGGAGGTGCCATCCCTGCCAACCTGTACGGTGGCCCTTCACCCCGGGCTGGCCTCAAACCTGAGTCACAGTGAACTGCTTAGCTGGCAAGACGCTGGCAAACAGAGCTGCATGTGCCAGGATGCCAGTCCTACCGGCACCACAGGCGCAGCACGAGGCAGTGGGTGGCTCTAGGAACAGCGGAGAGAAGACTGCAACAGCTGAGCCCCCGGAGGGTGGGGAGGAGCCCGGGCACCGGGTGTGCTTGGACAGCTGTGGTGGGCACAACAGGAGCACATGCAGCAGCCTTTGAAATCCTAGCTCAGCGCTGTGCACGCCCTGCTCCCTGGGCCGCCGTAACAGGAAACCCCTACGAGCAGCGCAGTGGAACAAATACTGTCACCCGGGATCAGAGCAGACACCGAGTGTTCCATTCACCACCCGAGGCTGCAGGGAGGGGTGAGCTGAGAACAGAGCGTGGGCCGGGCTCCAACGTGCAGGTCATTTTCCCCCCTCGATTCCTCTTCCAGGACTGTCCGGACCACGGCGATTCTCTGCCCACGGGTCTCTACCTGGCAAGCTGTTTAGCAAGCAGCCGGAAAGAGCCCTTGAGGAGAGACGGCGGGATGGAAACCACTTCACCACTGTTGCCTTCCTCGTCCTGCACACAGGGACACTGAGGCCCAGAGAGAGTACAGCGTCCCACGCAGGGATGCCGGACAGGTCTGAGTACCCGGTGGGCCAAAATACAAGGTGATGCACTCCCGACAGTGGCAGGCGGGGGTGGGATTTCCACTGGCCAATCTAAGATGTCCAACAGCTGGATAACTGGCTTCTGAAGAAATCAGTAGTACTTTTTTGTTGGAGAGTTTTGCCTAAAGAGATCACGTAGCATATGTTTCCTTAGAAATCAGTGACCAGTCAGGATTCTTTGGTTATGGAAAAACAAAACACAAAAACCAAAAAACAGGCTCAGGTAATTTAGCTGGTGGAACTCACTGGAAACACAAATGACTTCTTATAGAACAGAAGAGGTGGGGCACCTGGCTTGGAAAGCCCTGGGAACTGTGGCCTTGGGGACCCAGGTAGGAGGAACCTGTCAACAGTCACCAAGGAAACAGGCTCCACTGGCACCAACTGTCCTATGCCTGTGTCAAGATAAAAGTCCCAGGGGTAGATGGGCCAGGCTGAGTCATGGGCAGAGCTGGGCAGGGCACCCTGCCTGGCGGCTCTACCAAGATCGCACACTAGAAGACAAGCCACGCATCAAAAGGGAAGCGGGGTGTTCTTACCAGAAATGGGGAGACGGTGAGGAGCCTTCCTACAACTGCTCACACTGTGTGTCTTGGTTTAGAACAGGGACCAGCAAGCTGTGGCCGCCTCCTGGCTTCAGTATCCAGGTGTTGGAGTCCGGCTCTGCCCACTGGACTGTACAGCGGCTGCGATCGCTTTCACACCACAGGGGTGGCACTGTGGAGTCGCAGTGGAGACGGTGTGGCTGGCAAAGGCAATAGGACCCTTACCCTGGGTCTTCTTAGAGAAAAAGTTGTCTGGTTCCGGGCTAGCCTGCTACACCACCTCTACCAGACCCTCACTGCCTGCCCTTGAACAAGGTCTATTCAGATGTTTCCATTTACTCGTTTGTTCAGAGCTGAATTTGAGCAGGGTGTTCTTCACCTTTCTTTTCAGTTCTCTTAATTTAGCCTGATGCTGTGTTCTGTACTTAAGCTGGTGCAGGTAAACTTATAAAAAATAGTGTTCACTTCCCACCTGTCAGCATGGCTGTTGTTGGAAAGGAAACAATGTTGGCAAGAATGTGGATAGTGCCTCAAAAAATTAACCGCAGGAATGCTACCTAATTCAGCCATTCCACTTCTGGTATGTTCTCCACAGAATTGAAAGCCAGGTCTCAGAGAGGTATTTTTACGCCAGTCATAGGCAAACTATTCAAAATAGCCACAAGGAGATGTGACCCAAGAGGTCACCAGCAGACGCACAGATAAACAGAGTGTGGCACGTCTCCAGCGGAGTTTTCTTCGGCTGGAAGGAGGGAGGAGATTCTGACGCGCGCCCTGGCGTGGATAGACCCAAAGACGCGCTGCTCTGTGGACTAGGCCAGTCAGGAGAAGACAAGGGCCGTGTGACTCTGTGGGATGTCAAGTCACAGATACAGAAGGCAGAATGGTAGCTACGGGGGCTACAGGGGCTACGGGCAGGGAGGAGGGGATGAGGGAGGGTGACTTAACAGATATTGCTCCCGCAAGTGAACCCGGGCCTGAAAGCATGAGCCAAAATACACCTTCCCCTCTTTAAATTGTTTTCTCAGCTGTTTGTCACAGTAATGAAAAGCTGACACTACCCTGTCAGAGACCAGTGAAGAATCGAGGCCTCCTTGGCCTCCTTGGTGAGCACGAAGAAGGCTGCGCTTGGGTGACTGCGCATTAGGGAGAAGTGAGGACATCTGAGGTTAAGTTGTTTGCCAGGGTGTATAGACTGGAAACGGGAAACAAGTGAATCTTGTGTTATCTTGTTTGCTTGTGCCCTTGTCGGGCTGAATAAAGGCGCGATGAGCGGGGCGGGGCGCCCCATTCCGTTGCCCACTAGAGGGGCGCCACCTGGCGGCCCGCATGATTAACCGGCTCTACGTCTCTGCGGGATCAGCCCCAGGAAGGGAAAACAGTATGGAGTCGAGGTCCAGGAACAGGGCGGCCAAGTGGGTTGGCTGCAGCTGGTCCCCGCAACGGGACAAGGGACTGCTGTGGCTACGCAACCCATTTCATAACAATGTAAATATACTTTTTTTTTTTTTTTTTTTTTGCTTTTTTTTTGGAGACAGGGTCTTGCTTTGTAGTTCAGGCTGGCCCTGAGCTCACTATGGTGCCCAGGCAAGCCTCGAACTCAGCAATCCTCCTGTCTCTGCCTCCCGAGTGCTGGGATTACAGGCGTGAGCCACCATGCCCAGCATTGTATGTGGTAACCGGGGATCGAACTCAGGTCCTTACGCTTGCGAGGCAGGCGCCGGAACCACTGAGCTAACCCTCCGGCCCAATGTAAATATACTTTTAATTTTTCAGTGGTGGTACTCAGGACTGAACTGAGGGTCTCTCTCTCTCCCTCTCTCCCTCTCTCCCTCTCCTCCTCCCCCCCTCCCCCTCTACCACTCAGCTTTTACTCTTGGAAATTTTAAACGTATGCATAGGTGTACCCAGTATCGTGATCCTCTCTATTCTGTGTCCCAGCCATGATCGATTCACACCCAAACTCCTTTTGTCTCTATGACACCCACTTCCCTTCCTATCGTTTTTATGTGTTTGGTTGAAAAAAGCACACATGGAGAAAAGCACACAAGTGGTAAGTGGACCACTCTGTGGACGTTCACAAGGTGAGTGTATCCATGTAACCTGTCCCCAGCCTCAGAAACGGAATGTCACCAGCTCCCCCAAAAGACCTACATCCGCCTGGGCAGTGCTTACTGATTTCTCACCCAGAGCTTGCATCCTAAGTCAGCTAAGGTCTGACAGGGAAAAAGCCCATCTCAGGAGGATAAACTTCAAAGCTCTGCACTACTTATATGACACACAGACTTGAGAGGCCAGTGACCTCCCTGGAACACTTCCTTCTGGGAGGGGCTGGAAGTACAGGTGCAGGCTGGGCCTTCCTGTGGCTGGGACAGTGCTGGGCTCTGGTGCTTCTGCTTTCTGAACTGACTATTCCCAGAGCTTCACAAGAAGGGCTCCTTGGAGATCTGGTCACCCTGTGGCTTGCTTTAAAAAAAAAAAAAAGCAAAAGAAAACATACAAAATTTTATTCTTAATATTCCTTACATTGTTATTGAGAAAATTTCTAAAAATAGAGAAACCTACCCTGTAGATGTTGAGCACCCTCTTGCTTGGACGGTGAATTAGTCAAGGGTACAAGTGGCCGCATGGGAAATGAACTCTATGTGGCCTGGTGTGCGGAGCAGAGGTCTTTTGCTTCCCCTGCTCGGCTCTCTCTGTAGTCACTGTTCTCCTGCCGTAAGCTACATCAGGAGGGCTGGGACATGGGTGCTTTCTCCAACTGTGCCCCATCAAAGCACAGCTCTCTCACAGCTTTTGGTGTGGTGCCTTTGTGTGTGGTAGCAACAGAGCAGCTAGGGTGCTGCTGGTGCTAAGGTCTCTGTGAACATCCTAGAAGCTGACAGTGGGGCACAGCCCTAGTGCTAGGCCAGGAAACCCCTTTGTGTGGAGGAAGTTGGGGATGAGCCAGGTGGCTGTGGGGTTTCCTGTGATGCCCCCCCGGGGCTCAGATTAAACCAGGACTCCCCTTGACCCCTCTATCTTTCCTGGGCCACTTGGGTTCCCAAGATAACCTGTGTCTTTATTCAAACTTGTTGCTCTTTCAGTGTGTGTGTGTGTGTGTGTGTGTGTGTGTGTGTGTGTGTGTGTGTGCGTGTGCGCTATTGGGGTCAATTTTGAATTTATGGTAATTGTAACAGAGAACCTGTGCTTGAGAAGCCAAGTCTGGCTGGGGAAATGCAGACCAGTAACAGAATTAACTGGGTTGTACCTGATAGAATGAGGTCAAATTAGCTTAAGCAAAAAGGGAATTCCTTGGCCCAGGCAATTGGCAATTGCAGACTTCCTTCTGAGGGGGCTGGAGAGTCAGCTCCATGATTTCTGTACATGGGCTTCTTTTTCCATGGCCATGAGCTTCCAGCACTTGAATGGGTGTGCTGAGCTGAATAATGGGGCCCAAAGAGGTCTATGTCCTAATGCCCAACCCACAAACATGTTATCTTCCAGGGAAAAAGTGATCCAGCTCAGGATCTTGAGAGGAAGAGGTTATCATGGGTCATCCAGATGGATCCAGTATAAGTGCAAGTATCCTTGGGAGGGGAAGAAGGGTCAGAAAAGAAGGAGACATAAGGACAGAAGCAGAGGTATGAAAGACAGATAGTCTGGTGGCTTTGAAGATGTTGGGATGAACCAGGAACCATAGAATGTATGTGGCCTCTAGAAGAAATTGAGTCCGTGATTGTATTAGTCAGCTTTCTGTGACTGTGACAAAATGCCTGAGACCAGGGCCAGAGGGTTAGCTCAATGGTTCCAGCACCTGCCTCGCAAGCGCAAGGTCCTGAGTTTGATCCCCGGAAACCATATATAATGCTGGGCGTGGAGACACGCCCACCAGCAATCAACACCACATACCACAATGCCGGACATGGTGGCTCACGCTTGTAATCCCAGCACTTGGGAGGCAGAGACAGGAGGATTGCTGAGTTCGAGGCTTGCCTGGGCACCATAGTGAGCTCAGGGCCAGCCTGAACTACAAAGTGAGACCCTGTCTCAAAAAGCAAAAAAAAAAAAAAAAAAAAAAAAAGCCTGAGACCATTGTAGGAAGAAGAAAGTTTTATTTTGGTTCATAATTTCAGTGGGCTTTGCCCATGGTTATTTGTCTGTATTGCCTTTGGGCCTGTGGTGAAGCAGAACATTATGGCAGGAAATCCTCAGTGAAGTAAGCTGCTCACCTCATGGTGGCCAGTAATGAGGAGAGGAAGAAAAGAACCAGGGTCCTGATAACCCTATCAAAGGCACAGTTCCATGAATTCCAGCTAGGCCCCTGCTCTGGAAGATTCCACTGCCTTCCTAACTTCTAGCACGAAGAACTCGAGACCAAGTCTTCAATCCATCAGCCTCTGGAGCACACTTATCCAAACCATGGCACCTATATAGCTTCCAGAAAGGACATGGCCTTGCCATCCCTTAAGACTTCTGACTTCCAGAGCTATAAGATAAGCTTATGTTGTTTTCAATCACTCCGTCTGAGGTCATCTGTTATTGCAGCAATAGGAGGCTGATACAATGGCTTTGAAGCTCCAGGTTTATATATTCTCATTTCCTAATCCATGGAGTTGGAGGAAGTTTCTTTTCCCAAAGTTCCCACTGGGCTTTCAGAGAAAAATTCTCTTTGACCACAGTGAGTTCAAAGGACTCTGTCTCAAGAGTAGGAAAGCAAGCCCAGCCTGAATTATTGGCCCGCGGTGGCTGTGTGAGTAGGGACCCCAGGTGATGGCCCCTCAAGTCTTCTAGGATGAGGGGAGGAAACCTAATGGACATTTCCCCCAAAACGTAGGATCTTCATCCATAAAATGCGGACAGTGCGAATCCCTATGTCATGGGCCCATTGTGAAGACTAAATGATGTTGGGCGTGGGAAGTGTCTAGCACCAGGAAATACCTCTTTAATAGCAGCTGTTGTTAGAGTTACTTCAATGAAGGA
The DNA here is from genome assembly GCA_004025085.1 of Thryonomys swinderianus. NCBI lineage: Eukaryota > Metazoa > Chordata > Mammalia > Rodentia > Thryonomyidae > Thryonomys > Thryonomys swinderianus. Next base: position 13,292 of record PVIC010021211.1, read on the forward strand.
GAAACATTTACTCAGGGAAGATTTGAACTGGTGACTTTCTTGTGTGGTCATAGAGGATAGACCGGAGTCAAGGGGAGAAACCATAGTTCAGCATAGGAAGAGTCTGCTCTGGAGCATTTCAAGGACACAGCAAGGTGACTGACGCTTGGAGAGAGGTTGGAGGTGCCACGATGGGGGTTGCTGGCAGAGGAATTTGCCTCCAGTTGGAGAGGGGAGTGGAGTCTTAAATTCTCTTCTTGCTGTGAGACCCTGTAGTTTTCATCCCACGGTAGGAGCCTCCCCACGTGAGTTGAGCAGCTGTGGCTCCGGCAACTCTCCAGGACCTGTCAAGTCCCCACACACTTGGGTTGGGTCATGCCTGGCCTGGGATTTTTTTCCAGGCATTGAGCTTCCAGCCCCAGACTTGATCCTGTCTCTAACTCACTGGGCTGGCGCTCACAGAGTGGAGAAGTGGGTTTGTGTTCAGTCCCACCTCAGGCATCCTGTGGAGAAGGCTGAAGGTCACAGCTGCTGGGGGAAGAAAGATCCTGGCGCCCACTGCAGCTCTGAAAGGAACAGTGATGAAGCCTTTGGCCGCATCCTGAGTGCCAGCTCTGTGCGAACCTCCAGAACCAGCTAGAAAACAGCGCAACAGCCTCACGCAGAGCCAAGAAATCTTCGCTCTGTCATGTGGGAGAGATTTTTGCCCATAGCGGCTCCAGGATGACATGTGGCCCAGGGAATTACTGGGTTCTCCAGCTTTTTCTAGGTTTTTCTCTTGAGGGTGTCTGCTTGAAGTAGTTCAGGCCACACAATATACTATCACCCCTCTTTAAAGACTCATAAATTAGCCTTCCAGGGTTCCTGATCAATCACTCTTTCCATGGAGATTTTTTTTTTTTGAGACAGGGTCTCGCTTTGTAGTTCAGGCTGACCCTGAGCTCACTATGTAGTCCAGGCAAGCCTCAAACTCAGCAATCCTCCTGTCTCTGCCTCCCGGGTGCTGGGATCACAGGCGTGAGCCACCACGCCCAGCACTGTGGTATGTGGTATTGACTGCTAGTGGCTGTGAGTCTCCACGCCCAGCATTGTATGTGGTTACTGGGATCAAACTCAGGACCTTGCACTTGTGAGGCAGGCGCTGGACCACTCAGGGCCATTCTGAACTACAAAGCGAGACCTTGTCTCAAAAAAAAAAATAAAATTCTTTATTTTTTCACTCAAGCAAACCTTTATTAGGATGTCAATATTTTCTTCCAGACTAGCTATTCAAAAGAACATAAATCTTACAAAAATGAAATCATGCTTACCTGTTGTCCTATCATCTGCTTACTTCATTTAGCAAGATATCATAACTATCTTTCCATGTTAAGAAACATAATCACAGCATTACATTAATTCCCCTATTTATGCAGTAGTGTTTATTTCATGTCTGCCAAGTATGAGGCATGAGCTACGCCAGCCCAGTGGAACAAAATCAGCCACTTCCCTCCTTTTGGATCTCAGCTTTTTCTCTACTATGTTGTGATCCAACTACAGATTCTCATCTCTGCAGACCCACCCACCCACACACACACAGATGCACAAATGTACACAGATCTGATTATTGAGCTGGAGTGAAGAGTAACTTCTGTTGAGGTCACATGAATGAGTTTGCACACACATGCACAGCCACGCAACCTCCACTCAGATATACAATATTTCCAGAGAAATTTCTACAGGGAAGAGCACAGAAGGGTCCGTGAATCAGCTGGGAGCTGCTGATCTCTCAGAATACTCCATCCTGCTCTTCTCCAGTGAGGGAGCCTCACAACTGCAAGATCCTGGGGTGGGTGTGTCCTGTGCCCCCTTGACCTTCAAGGACAGAGTCGCCAGTGGCTGTCAGTGAGTTGGTGGGTGTGCAGAAACTGAGGCTGACCTGTCCTTTGGGTCACAGAGGGATCTGAAATGTACAGGTGACTCACGGGGTGACTGCTAAAGTGGAAGGCCCTCGATTCTAGTCTTCCCATTTAGGTAACCTGGGCGCTGGGACTTGGTTCCTGCTGGGGAGGAGAGAGGGTGATTCTCCAATATCTCCCTTTCCTCAGGTTAAAATATCACATAAAATAGGCTGCGACCACTTTTTCTTATTCCTGCCTTTCGAAAGTGCTAGGGAGGGCCAGGAATTTCGCTCCATGGTGTAGTGCCTTCCTGGCAAGCACAAGGTCCTGGGGTCGATACCCAGTACCAAAAAACTAGAACAACAACAACAAAAAGTGCTAGGGGGAAAATAATGTTTTTAACACTGGCTCATGCCCAGGCAGATGCCTAGGTTCACGTGATCCTCCTGCCTCAGCTTCTTGACTACAAGTGCACGCCACTGCACATCCACTAGAAAATTTTGAAGTGTTGAAAATAGAGAAATAATAAGCAAATGGCAAAGTCATCTGTAATCCTACGACTCTAATGATGGCACTGGTTCGACAAGAGAGATCGTCAGGACAGGAAGGAAACCCCACTATTGTATGCTGGGGAAATAGGCCAAGGGAGGGAGGGTTGGTCAATATCAGAGTGTTGGTGGCAGATCATTCAGGGCTACAGACTGTGTGCTTTGAGTTTCAGGCCAACCCAAGGCTGGGTTTTAATAATGTTGTTGTTTTCCAATGATGTAAGCAACACATATAATTTGAAAAAATTGAGAAGCCATGCCTGGAGACTTTTCTTGCTGGTTTCATACTTTCCTTGTCTCTAGATTCAGCGGAGCTGCTTTTATGCCCTCAGGCCGCACACCTGGCCCTTTTTTTCCCTGGCAGCCAGCGGGTGGGCAGGGTGGCAGTTTGCCTCTGCCTCAGGAGGACCTTCCCGGCTTGCTGACGGGGAGCCCCAGGCCTCTGTCCTCCCTGCTGGCTCCTTCTCTCTTGTCCTTCCATGGAAAGCTGGGCTGGGCCAGCTCAGAAGCCGGTACCATGCCTGCCACCCACAAAGCCTGAGATAGCCTGGGTGATGGCCCCTGTGTGTGGTTCTTGGACTTCTTGTTTGACACAGGTGCGGGCGGTAGTGCTTGGGCTGCCATGTCCACCTCTAGGGGATTTGTTTATCTTGAGGATGGGCTCCTCCTCCTTGCTCTCTCCCTCCTCAGACCCTCTGGTGTGTCTCTCCCGTGGTTGGCGTCCTGCTCTGGGCCGGTCCCTGGGCTCCCAGCAGTCATGGCTGGTAACAGACACACTGGAGCTGAGGCCAAAGCACAGCAGGAATAGTGTCAAATCTGAAGCTTCCTGAGCGGTCGCCTTGGGCCGTGTGCCCTGCTCAGTGCGTAACAAGCACAGTTTCTGTGAATACACACAGGGCCTGTGAGGGCTCAGCCTCTCCCTGGCTCAGCCGGGACCCTGGCCAGAGAAGCCGGAGGGAAGGCGGAGGACAAGGTCGGGTGCTAGCCAGCTTGACCGGGTCAGCAGGAAGCCTCCGTTCCCTCAGGCTCGGTCCCTCTGCCCCCAGCACCCACAGAGCATGGACAAGGCCTACTCCCCACCTCCGCCTTCCCCTGAGCTCTGCTGTCCACCCAGACTGCTGTGAGGTGGGGCATGGACTGGCTCTCAGAGAGGAGTCACACCGATCTCAGTTCTCCTTTTTAGCCGCAGAGGACACTGGGCTCAGAGGCACAGCAGCCTCCTTGCATAACCTGAGTGCCACGTTCCACTGTTTCCTGTGTGAAAGGGACTTCCTGGAGCTGCCCAAGGCAGCGCCTCAGAGCGGAGCACTAGAAGAGGCAGGACTTGAACCCAGAGCCAGGCGATTTCTCAGCAGTCAGGGCAGTTGAGTGCTTGGGGCCCATGGAGAGCAAGTCTCAGGTGCACAGTGGGACTGAAAGGCTTCCCTGCAGGGGCCTCAGCTCCCTTCCCGTTCTGCCCCCTGGCAGCAGAGAGCGGCCATTGGGGGCCCCTCCCCAAGCCAGGCCCAGCCCGGTGCCCAGCCTTCAGCACAACACCTCAAGCCGAGGGCAGAACAGCTCACCTCTTTCTTACACGGCCCTGCACCGCCCTGCCCGCTGGGTGGGAGGAGCATGGACGCTTTCCACAGTGCTCCCGGCCTTTGCACCTGGTTCCACTGCCTCTTCCAGCTGGTGCCCATCCCGCAGCTCACCAGTCAGTCTCACCAGCTTCCCTACCGCTGCCTCGCTTGTGCCTGATGAGCCCATCCCTGTTCTGTGAGGCTGGCTCAGAGGTCTCTGCTCTGAGAAGTCTTAACTTAGAATCAGAATGGTTTCCCACTGGGTTCTGAAAATATCCAGCTGTCCACCTGTCCATCCATCCATCCTCCCTCCTTCACTTGTTGGCCACCTCTGGTCCTTCCCCATCACCACTGAGTCCTGCGTTTACCCTCAGCACTTCAGCCAGGAAGGCAGCAAGTGCTGCCTGGAGAGGGAGGCCAGCAGAAGCCCCAGAGAGAGCGGAGAGTTACCTTCCCTTTACTGAGTAAGAGAGGCCTGTGTGTACTCAATGGCATTATGCTGGAAATTAAAGAGTAGCTGTTGGTTACAGACAATGTCCAGCGTGTTCTTGAACTTACAGACCTCAATTTTCACACATTCTTCCTAGGGGTTCTTTTTCCAGTTGGGCTGTGTGACCTTGGATGAGTTGCCTAACCTCTCTGGCCCTTTATCCTTTTGTTTACAAGGGTGATCAAACATACAGTGAGTGTTTAAAATTTACTGCAGTAAAGGACACAGTGCATCTGTGACCTTCAAAGCCCCCCCCCCACTTTATTTGGTCACCCTGGTGCCGTCCTTGACACAGTCTGAAGCCCCTCTGTTCAGAGTGACCAGGACAGGGAAGCATCCTGAACTGACTCAGGATGCCAAGGCAGGCAGGACACCACGAGGAAAGGCGCCCGCAAGAGGGCTGCGGAGCTGCTCCAGAGAGCGGCAGGGGCGATGGGGCCGTGCGTCCAAAGTGAGGGGAGTCATGGCAGTGTGTCTTTCACTTCCATAAATCTGTCTTAGTTACACACACCCTGTATTTGTCGATCACACCTCGTAAAAGGGGCAAAAAATCATCACCGTTTCCAAAGGCAGTTTGGAGGATTAAGCAAACTCCTTGAATACAATAATGGAATGATTTAGAGCTTTGGCTCTGGAGGCACATAGAGGTTAGTTGAAATCACAACTCTGGCTGGGTGTGGTGGCACATGTCTATAATCCTACAACTCAGGAGGCTGAGGCAGGAGAACCACTGTGAGTTCAAGGCCAGCCGGAACTAAATAGCAAGACCCTATCTTATTAAAATAAAAACAAAAACAAAACAGCTCTGTCACTAGCTAGGTCTATGACCTAGAGAAATTCACTCGACTTTTCTGTGGCTTCACATAGTAACTAGCAACTTGAAAAGGGTGCTGCAGAGATAAAGCGGTGCCACAGTGCTAGGCCCTGCGGAGGTGGGACATGGGGTTTCCCAAGCCCTCTTCTCCCTGGTCCTGTTCCCCTCTCTCGCCCCCTGACGGTCCTGCCCTCGCCCTGTGCTTTTGTCTTCTTTGAAACTTCATTTGGACTCTGTCTTTTAAGCGGGAAATCCATGTGGAACAGTCAAGAGTGCCTAGGAGAAGCTGCCTGCCAACCCCGGAGCCACTTCCAGTTCTTTCTGTCGCTGGCTCCTGACTTTCAGAGGTTGCGAGCAGGTTTATGCAAACTTATTTATCTCTTCAGTCCCTTTACACAATGGTGCTGTATGTATTGCTCTACACTGTACTTACCTCAGGGCTCAGGGGACTATGGCATAGAGACCGTCATGGTGCATCCACAAAAACCTCTCCCGCTCTTCCTCCGTAAAAGCCAGTGGGCGCCACTGTGCCACTCTCTGCCAGCTTGCTCCCTGGCATTGTGCGCTGGACAGGAGGACAGGGAGCAAGGGAAGGCCCCGGGCCCACAGAGCCCTCACCCCACAGCCATCAAAGGTCTTGCTTTGTCAAGGCCCCTGTAATTTGCTCTCGTTAACCCCACTTTGTTCTGGGCTGGAGAAGCCCCAGGCGGCCGCTGCAGGCCTGGTCCTGCCCCCTTGGCCCTCTCCTTCCTGCCGTGGCAGGGACGCCAGGGGTGCCACCTTCCCACGCCACCCTCTCGGCAGGGATTTGTTCAAGGCGGAAGTTGGGAGTCTGTTAGTCAGACATGTTTTCTTTTACAAGCAGAAGCTCTTTTCTACAGAAACAAAGCTCTGTCTACTCGATTTTCCATTTTCCAGCATCACCGCACTCTCCTGCACTCATTATTGCAAAACATCTCATCGCCTAGAAAACAATCATCTGCTTTTTGCCTTGTTTCCTTTTGATCAGTGCAAAGACTTGGTTTTATTCCTTCCTCCTTTTACTCAGTGAACACCTGCATATTGGCAGAGCCCCCGCTCCATTCCCGGTAGTGCAGCTGCAAACAGAAGTGACCTTCAGGGTTTGACCGAGGCAGAAAGTGGCAGAAAGTGGAGTTGCCGTGTCAGTCAGTAGGCGGAGGGATCTACAGGGCTTCCTCCAGGCCTGCGGGAGGAGAACGGGCCTGCGTATCACAGCCTGTGCTATGGACCGTGGACAGCATGTAGGGTACCTGCGCCCTAGGAGGGGGTGGGGCGTCCATCCCAGGTGTCTGCAGGGGACTGGTGTGCAGGGGACAGGGCAGGGGAAGCTGTTCTGAGCTACCACAGCAGCGACAAGCCAGGCTTGCTAAGGGACTCTGGGGACTCATTAGGGGCAAGCAACACCCGTCCCAAGAAGGGCCCCACAGTCTCCTCCGGCGTTGCATGTGTCGGTGGAAGTGTCTCTCGCACCTGCCCGTGCTCTGGACTGGAGGGAAGGATGGCTTTCAGCGTCACCACAGAGGCTTCTGGGCGGGGACTGTTTGCTGCCTTTACCTGTATAAAGCCATTTCGTTCTCCCAAGACAGCTGTCAGGATCTGCAGTCTGCAGGCAAAAAATCGAGATGCAAATGGCTCCAGAGTCCTACTCGCAGTTTCCAATGGTTCAACTCCTATCAGGGTCCCATAGCACATGTCGAGAAAGGCTTCACAGTGACGATAAGCTCTGGCTGCCCCCTGGCCTCCCCGGAGCCCGCTGTGGAGCCCTCCAGAGCACATGTGCTTGTCATTGTTCACGGCCAGGGTCCACAGCCGTCTGGGAAGAGATTTGTGAGCATGTCACATGGTGCCATTCTTTTCGCTAATGTTTTAATTGAGAATATTTTTCACAAAATCTCTTTTTATACACATTGGCTGGGCTTATTTTTATCTTACACATCAACTCCTACGTAAGTGTTTAAAGTGCTCTTTTCACTAATTTCTAATCAGCTCCGAGTGTCAAGGGCTCTGAGCCCAGCAGCGTGGGCGCTGCTCACCCCCTTCAGCGGGCAGCTCCTCAGCCCATGGCACACTGGGCAGCACTCCAGGCCTGCTGGTCTGGGTGTGGCTGGCACAGTTTGGCAGTGTCATTGGCTGGAAGTCCCAGGGTCCTGGACATGCCATAGGCTGTGGCCCATGTGAGAACCAAGTCTCATCATGCCCTGGGATTCAGGGCACGTATCCCCAGGGCTTGTCACGAGGGTCTTTAATTTAATTTTAATTTATTTTTGCATCTTTATTTTTATTTATTTATTTATTTACTTATTGTTTAGTTTTTTGAGACAAGGTCTTGCTTTGTAGTTCAGGCTGGGCCTAAACTCATTATGTAGCTCAGGCCAACCTTGAACCATGGCAATCCTGCTTCTGCCTCCTGAATGCTGGGAGCACAGGCATGAGCCATCACGCCCGGCTGCATCTTTATTTTTAAAATATTCTTTTAGTACAAGTTTGTAGTGTGTAATGATTACCTTTAGTGTAAGGAGTTGGTCCCCATATACAACACATCTTACTTCTTTTTATGTCCCCTGCGCTTCCTCTCCCTCCCCTCCAGCTGTCCGTTGGGACTTAAATTTTAAATCTTTCTTTGTTTGTCTTTCTTTGGCTTCCTTGGAGCCATGACCTCATCCTCTCCTTTTCCCTTTCTCCTCTCTTCTGCAGTTCTGGGTTTCAAACCTGGGCTACCACTGAGCTGCTCCCTCAGCCCAGTTTTTCTCTTTTTTTTTCTTTTTTTGAGACAGGTTCTCACTTTGTAGTTCAGGCTGGTCCTGAGCTCACTATGGAGCCCAGGCAAGCCTTGAACTCATAGCAATCCTTCTGCCTCTGGCTCCCAAGTGCTGGGATGACAGGCATAAGCCATCATGCCCGGTATTGTGGTATGTGGTTACTGGGGATCAAACCAGGGACCTTGCTGGGCGTGATGGCTCACGCCTGTAATCCCAGCACTCGGGAGGCAGAGACAGGAGGATTGCTGAGTTTGAGGCTTGCCTGGGCTCCATAGTGAGCTCAGGACCAGCCTGAACTACAAAGTGAGAACCTGTCTCAAAACAAACAAACAAACAAACAAACAAACAAACAAACAAAAACAAACCAGGGACCTTGTGCTTGCTAGGCAGGTATTGGAACCACTGAGCTAAATCTCCAGCTTCCAGCTCTTCTTTCTTGATCAACAGTTCGGTGCCAGTTTGCCCCGTATCTTTCACTTGATGTGGTGACGACTAGAAGCTGAAAACTGAAAGTGACAGAGCAGCGGCATCAGCTGTTGCGCGGGCATCAACGGCGTGGACTCCAAGGCCACACCTTGGCAGATCGGGACAGAATTCTGTGAAAGCTTTTAGAGTCGCTCCTAGTGTCCCTTGTGAGGGAATCTAGTCTCCCAGATGGCATCTCTGGCCAGATCTGTGCTATTCACTCACAGGCTGTTGTGTTTATCTGGAACTCTGTGGAGGACTTCAGAGAGCATGTCTTTCTGAAGGATTTCACCCCAGAAATAATATTAAGTTACAGTCGGACACAGACTTATTCTCCCATGCAGGGTGTCTGCTGATCCCTTTGAAAGATGGAGCCACGCTTTCCTGCCACATTGGCTACATGTCTGGGTCCTCTGCAGTGGCCCCACAGATCACCCTCTAGCACTCTCAGTAACTTAGCTTTGCACTTTTTTGGGCAAGGCTCGAACTTGGCCCTTATGTTTCCAAGGTGGCTGGGGTACCACGTGAGCGAAATCCCTGGCACTAGCTTTTGTACTTTTCCCATCCAGAGGAACAAGCCTCTGCTCTGACCTGAAAGGGTTGTGCTGACTGCAGATTCCTGCTCCTGGCCTGGCCACAGCTGCATGACCTTGGCAGAACCGGGAGATGTTCTTGAGCTGCAGGGCTTCTGTTGTCGGAAGGGAAAGCAATCGACCCTCCTCTGCTCACAGCATTGTTCTAAGGATCACGTAAGGTGAAATACTTTGAAAGACAGAAAGCACTTGTCTCTCTCCTGAGGCCTTTAACAGGCTGCTTCCCTGCCCCGAACCGTCTCCACACTGCCTGTAGCTGTGCAGCTGCAAACAGTCCCGAAACATTGCCCCCTGGCTCTACTCTGGCCACACTGGCCTATGCCCGGAGGGCCCCTCTCCGGCCATTCCCCTTCCCAGGCATCTGGGCGGCTGCCTGGCGACTTCCTCCAGCCAGCCTCTGTCACTGTGCTGGATAGGCCTTCTTCAGGCCCCTTGTGGGACCAGCGTCTGGATGTAGCAGCTTTGCCTTCCGCTCCCCCTCCGGCTTCTCCAGCATCAAAGCCTGGTCCCTCTGTGACTACTGGCCAACCTGCTGCCGATCTGACCCTTAGAACCTTAGCTCCACATGAGCAGCTATAGTCTCAGCACGCAGAGCCTCTCTTCCACCAAGTGAAGAAAGCTTTTTTTTTTTTTTTTTGAGGCAGGTTCTTGCTTTGTAGTTCAGGCTGGCCCTGAGCTCACTGTGTAGCCCAGGCAAGCCTTGAACTCAGCAATCCTCCTGTCTCTGCCTCCTGAGTGCTGGATGCTGGGATTACAGGCGTGAGCCACCACGCCCAGCACTGTGGTATGTGGTGCTGATTGCTGGTTGATTGTTGGTGGGCATGAGTCACCATGCCCAGCATTGTATGTAGTTACCGGGATCGAACTCAGGACCTTGCGCTTGCGAGGCAGGTGCCGGAACCACTGAGCTAAATCTCCGGCCCATGAAGAAATCTTTTTAAAGGAAGGAGGGAAGAACAGAAACCCAGCAGAGAGCTGTATCAGAGGTGGAATAGAGTGGGATGGTGGAGATTTCAGGGGGCCAGCAGATCCCCCATGACCCCACCCAGCCTCACCTCCCAGCTCAGACGCATTAGAGCAAAGCTGCGGTGTAATTACGGGCATCGGGACTGTTTACTCCTCGTTATCCACCCTCTTTGCTCACTTATTTGGCCCAAAGCCTGTGGCATGAAGGGCTAACTGTGCAGCAGTTTGGCACGTGGAGAGGGGCGGGGCAGGCTCGGGTATGGTTCTCACTGGTGACGGCCCAGGAGGGTGCGGCTGCCGCCGCCGAGCCTTTGATGTTTCAGCACGCAGGCCCTGTGGGCCTTGCTCAACCTCGGACGGTCATGCGGCTCCTCCCCATGCCCGGCGGGTCTCCGGAGGCCAGGGCTCTCTGAGCGCCCTTTTTGAGTGCAGAGCAGTTCTGCCAAGGGAGTAAAGTCAGCCCTGCCTGGCCAGGTCACCTTCTGCCTTCTCCTTCTGCCCCAGTCCCACTTGCCTCCTACCTGTGAAGATGCTGCCTAAGGCCTTGCCAGCCTTCCCTATCTCCATGTGGCTTCTTTAGCCGTCAGCATTGTTCATAGGATAAACAGAAGGGTTGAAGGGTTGTCTCACTTTGGGAAACTCTGGTCCCTCCTTGGATCTCCATTTACCCATCTGATAAATGGGTAGATTTATCCAAGCTCTACTTTTCCAAATGAACCTTTCCTGTCTGACTGTTGTGTTAGATATTCCTGAGGCTACTGAGATTTCAGGGACCCTACTGAGTACTGGGTTTGGGTGCTGGGCAGACAGGGGTGAGGAAACCAGACGAGCACTGTCTGCGAAGGGACAGAGACAGTGGAGCTTGACACACACGAGAAGAAGGCAACTTGCCACTGGCACACACTGGGTGAAAGCCAAGGTGGTGCTGGGGAGTGAGTGGCCGGGCTTCCGGGAGGCAGATCCAGAGGGCTCCGAGGAGCGGCTGACTTGTGCTGAGACCTGGGAGGTGGGAGCTGGGACCAGTGATCCAGAAGGAGCGGGGCTTGCAGAGGCCCAGGGGAGGAATGGAGTGTCGCCGCCACCTTCCGGGAGTGGCGTGGAGGCCTGTGCACGGTGGTGGTGGGGGGAACCCATGCACGTGGTGCAGAACCGTGGGACAGTGCTTCTCCTGCACAGGCTCCGTGAGGCCCTGAGGGCTTTGCTGGAGAGGGACTTACACCTCAAGAGGGCATCGCTTGGAGCAGCGCCTGGCTGGCAGGACAGGGCGGACCGAGCAAGGTCTGCAGCGGGGCTGGATGTTCCTGTGGGGAAGTGGGGGAGGCAGGTACCGAGAGCCACATCCTGGGGCTCCAGCGACGCTCAGGGAGCCCCGGCGGTGAGCGACACCGTGCCAATCTCTGTTGCTGTCCCCCAGGGCAGGAGTCACATAACTCTGTGGCTTTTTCTCCGCACTAAGCTCAGGGCCGGTCTCAGCGTGGCACTCCTGAGAGTCGCTGGTTGGTCCTGGTACACGTTTCCCTCAGGAACCTTGGAGGCGGGCTGGGAGGCCACACTGCTGAACTCAGGCCACAGGCCACAGTGACCAGTGCTCTGCGGGGTCCCCACTGCCATGCCCAGCTCACCCCGGAGCCTCCTCCAGGACCTCGGACCCTCCCTGCCTACTAGAGCCCAGGCTCCCACTCGTGATGCCACTTCCCAGGCTGAAAATGATGCCCAGTACTTAAAATTCTCCCAGAGTTCCCTCCACCCTTCCCCTCGTGGTCACACCCGCAGTCACAGAGGCCTTTGGGGGACCCGCCTGTTTTATCTGACGGTAGAGCGTCAGTTGTATGTGGCAAGTAGGAGAGGGAGGGGTCTGGGTTCATCCAGCTCCTCTTGGCTGGGGACTCCCCTCCTTGTCTGTGACTAGGGTCCATGCAGGAAAAAGACTCCTTAGCCAGAAGGTCCACCCCGGGCCCCCTGGAGGAGAATGGTTCTGCCCATTTTCTCAGGGAAAGGACTCCAGCCTTGCCCTCTTGGCTCAGTGGGCCGACTATGCAGGCTTCGCCCTGTTCTGGGGCTTATAAAAATGCCCCGCCGCAGGGCACTGGGGCTTGGTATTAAAGGTTTAATAGCCATGGTGGGTTTGATCCCACACTACTGAGAGAATTAGTCACTACAGGTTCGAGTGAGGAATTTATGGACAGGCCTCAGCAATCTGTTTCTAATACTGGGATGGGAATTTTCATTTAAGAATCCCAAAGGGCACTGTTGGGTAGAGGAAGGAGCACTACATAAGGAGTCCTGGTTCCGGGATTAGACACATTTATTCCTCTGTGTCATTGGGAACGAGTGAATCCAGGCTTTTTCCAGTGGGGCGGAGGCTGTGCAATCTTAGGGAAGCGACTTCTTGTCTCTGGATTTCAGCATCCTAAATGGCAAAAAGACAGAGTGGGGCTCTTTTGCAGCTCTGACCCCTGAGCCTGGGTCTGTGAGGACATATCCGGCTGCTCCCTGGGAGGCTTTCTGTGCAGAGAGTTGGCTATGAAGGCAGAACATTTCCTGGAAGGCCAGACTTGTCTGGGGTGGGTTTGCCAGACCCTGCTGCCAGCCTGCTGGTGGGGAAGGCAGGGAAGGGGTTAAAGCCACTGAACCAGGAAGAAGCATTGGCCCAGCCCTTCCCTTTTCAAGTCCTGTCCCGCCTTTGTTCTCAGGGATTTGCTTAGCTGACTTGGGGTTGGGCAAGCCTGCACCCTGGGACCAAGCCAGCCTCTGTGGAGCAGGGGGAACCGAGCTGCAGCGACTTGCCCGCTCTTCCCTCAGGGGAGAAACCTGAAGCTGCCACAGGGGTGGAGAAGTCCCGGAACCTGAGACCACAGTCAAGCTGGAGCTAGACAGGCCTTCAGAGATCACCAGGTCCAGTGCACTCTTTTCACAGATAAGGAAACTGAGGCTCTGGGAAGGAAACGTTTTTCAGGTTCACCCAGAAGGTTAAGGACAAACTCAAACTGGGAATTGGTTTCCCAATTCCCGTGTCAAATCTCTTTGCCTTGGTCTTTGGAGTTTGGGGACAATCCTCTGGGCTGAAATGGTCATGAATAGCTAAAATGGGAACAGAGAGGGCATGGTGACAGGTGTCAGCAAGAGGGCAGACTCCTCTGGGTGCCATCCTGACACTGCCCCTGCCTTGACTAGAAACTGCAGGGGCCCAGATGATGCCTCCCCAGATCCTCCAGTGACAGCAGGCGAGTCTAGTCTCACCAGGAACCCAGCTCTGATGGAAACTTTCGGTTTGGGGCTCAGTTTTCAAAGAAGTCTGGCCTAAAGCCCCAGGTACTTTCATTAACTGTGTAACGCTGGGCAGGTTGTTTAATTTATCTGAACCTGGGCTTCCTGTGTATAAAATGGTAGTGTTCATCATGTCTTTTCCACAGTGGTGTTGAGAGATGAATGAGATCATGCAGGGTAGAGTACCCAAAGGGTGTTGGAGAAATGGCAATATTTTCTGGCCGTCGCTCCTCTGGGTTGGGTGTGTCCTTATCTTTTGGCTTTCTGACCTGGTTGGTTCATCCCTTCTCAGCCTTCTCCTGTTCTTTCAGTAAAAGGACCTCTTTTGGGCCTGCCCTCCCTAAGGTTGTAAAGCTTTCAGAGGTAAAGCCTCTCTGTAAAGTAAAAGTGGGACCAGTGGTTTCTTGGAGGTCTCTCTGTCTAATATAGCCTTTCACTCTGAGGCTTCTGGATAATCCTTGCATTGACCAGTTGTCTGGGTCAGGTGTGGTAGAGGGAAACACCAGGAACTCAGAGGTACAGGTATCACTCTAAATGCCTGTGAGTAGACTGACTCTGATCATGTCATTTACCTCTCTCTGACCTGGGGCCAGATTCCTTGTGTTTCACAAATCATACATGGCTGAGTAGAATAAAGCATCTTGAAAACTGTAAAGCTTTCATTCTCTTTTCCTCTGGTCCTGTCCTGATACTGATGAGGGATCCATGCCATTCTGACCTTTAGGTTCAACCACTGGCTTGGGACAGCTGACCCAGCCTGTACTCCAGAGTTGGGTGTGAGATCTGGCTCTGCCAGTCAAGCACTGCATTCCTTGTAGTCACTGTGATTGGCTCAAAGATGGGCCTGGACCCACTCACAGCCAATCAGCAATTGTCCTCAGACTTTTTCTTTGGTTGGCAGGAAGAAATGACTCTCTTCTGCTGGGTAAGAGCCTAGGGAATGTGAGCATAGAGTTCCCAGGGACCAGCAGGAAAACCTACCTGATCATTTCAGTAAGCACAAAGAAAAAGCCAAAAGACACAGGAGGCTGGTCTTCTGACACTACTCTTTGACCATTTGGTCTCATACTTAGACTTAGTATCATTCTGGACTTCTCAAGGAGATGAGTCAATTTTACTTTTTAAATTTTCTTTCCTCTTTTCTATTCCTTCATCTACCCATTTTTGTATTTATACTTAAACCAGTCTTATTTGGATTTCTATGCCTTGAAATCAAAATTTCCAAATTAAGGCCAAAAAGTAAATAGTAATTTGATATGTTGGTCAGCTTTAGTTGCTGTTACAAAATCTTGATAAATGGCTTATGAGGAAGAAAGGTTTATTCTGTTTCACAGTTTCAGAGGTTCACTCCATGGTAGGGTGACCCCTCCCTTTGGGCATGTGGTAAGGCAGGCATCTCTGTGAGGAGAGTGAGGTGGAGTAAAGCTGCTTACCTCATGGAGGATGGAAAGCACAGAAAGGAAAGGAAGGGGCCAGAGTGACCCAGCCCCTGTGATGTAACTCTTCCCCACTGGGCCTGTCTCCTAAGGGGTTCATCAACTCCCAATAATGCCATGGCCTGGGGACCAAGCCTTCAACACGGGGGAGGGGGCCACTAAGATCCAAATATAACGTGTTTAGACAGTGTTAGATGCTGACTCAACATATGCTTCCCCTTCTGGCAGCAACAGAGCCCTGGCTGGGGAATGGGAGCAGGAAAAGACAGTGCCAAGACTCAGCAGAGATGCGATACAGGCCCAAGACAATCATCACACCCTGTTTATTATTTTTCATGATTTCTCACACATGGTGATGGCCATGTGACCTAGTTCCAGACTGTGAAACATTAAGGGGAATCTACTGGGAAAGGAAGTAGAAGGTGCTTCTAGGAAAGTACACACAGCCAGCGGCAGCCTATTTCCCTTTCTTCTCCTGGCTTGGAGATAAATGTGATATTAGAGCTTCAGTAGCCATATTGTGACCACAAGGCAGCATCCAAAGGCACTTTAGTGATGCTAGTCCTAACATTACTGAGCTACTGAAAATATGTCAATAGTTGTCAGCCTATGTCTTCCTGTGGTATACTTTTTTTTTTTTTTTTTTTTTGCTTTTTGGAGACAGGGTCTTGCTTTGTAGTTCAGGCTGGCCCTGAGCTCACTATGGTGCCCAGGCAAGCCGCCGCGA
>PVIC010021212.1:0-28796 GCA_004025085.1 Thryonomys swinderianus
GCTCACATCCTTGCTGTGCTTCTGTCCTCGTAGCCCTGTGTTGCAACTCCGGTCTTTGCCCTGTCTGCATAGCGGACTCGGCGAGGCATCTCGTCTTCTGCAGCTTTTGAGGGGAGTTCATGCCGCCTTCCAGTCTCCAGTGTGGGCTGCTTTTCTAAGTTGGAGCAGAGGGTCGTGGTTCCTCCTCCGCAGGACGAGTTCAGGCGAGTGCTGTGTATATCTGCACATTCTCAGGGCAAAGTTGGAAATTTGCTGTCACTGTTCCTGGGTCACTTGTTTGCTTTCTCTCAGCGTCTACTTTATTGGCCAAACTCAGCCAGATTTCCTTCAGAATCACGCTGTCCCCACCAAGAAGCCTCACAAAATCCTTTTGACAACTGGTCAGTGTCATGAGACAAGGCCAAGGACTTGTTTTCAGCCCAGCTCTTCAACAAAGAAATAGTTCTGTCTGAAGGAAAAATATAATTTGGCAATGACTGCAACAGGGAGTAGTTCACCAACTGTGATTAATTTCGTGCTACCAACAGTTGTAAAACAAAGCATTTATATAAGCTTCAATTGTTTTCTCCTGAGAAGATCAGGTAGAGTTTAAAAGAAAGTGGTCAAAGTCTTTTCAAGAAATCAAGCATAATATTCCCAATCAGAGACTGTGGGCATGAAAATAGTTGTGGGCTTCCTGCTGTGTCTTTTGCTCAAAGCATTAAACTTAGCAGTATGAAATCTGGTGACCCGGGGGTCAGAGATGTAGGGTGCGTCTTTAGCATGTGCAAGAACCTGGATTCAATCCTCAGAGCAAAGCAGAACACGGCAGAAACCTTGAAATATGTCTAACATTCTCCATGTAAAAAAAAGAAAACAATAGACAGTATGGATCTTTTGCAAACAGAAGAGCCAAAGCTGATTTTTCTTGTCACTAGTACAAAGTTCCTAACATCCACAACTTAAAAGAGAGCCAATTTTCCTAGGTTAAAATAAGCAAATAACACATATGTAAAGCTTGCCGAATACAACTTCCTTTACCAAGTATTACTGAAACCTGTTCCTTCTAAAATTCTCCTATCCCTTTTGGACTAGTAGAAATGTCTTGTTGAGAGGAGATGGTGACCTATTCATGGTCCATGATAGTTTATGAAGCTCAGGCTTTGCTCCTTAATTTAGGTTTTATATTATGTCATGCCACTCTTGGGACCATAGTGTATTCTTTGAAATCCATTTTGGAGACCAAATAATTTCTAGAGGATTATGTTTTTGCAACTACATATTCCTGGGGTCTTGCCTTGATTCTTGGAGCTTCTTTTTTCTGAGCCCTCTGAGGCAGCTGTGTGGGTGCCTATAGCTGCCGTTAGTGTGGACAGTAGAGAACCTGGAAAAAGACCCCTTGGAGTAGAGTTAGGGACCGTTCGGAGTATGAGTAGCGTCCATGTCATGGAAGGAAGAAAACATGAAAGTCATTTGCTACTGATATCTTGCTTTCTCAAGCTACTCAGAACTTGTATTTTATGAAAAGTATGACATATAAAAGGTTTTATTTGGGGCCGGAGATTTAGCTCAGTGGTTCTGGCGCCTGCCTCACAAGCGCAAGGCCCTGAGTTCGATCCCGGTAACCACATACAATGCTGGGCATGGTGACTCACACCCACCAGCCATCAATACCACATACCACAGTGCCGGGCGTGGTGGCTCACGCCTGTCATCCCAGCACTCGGGAGGCAGAGACAGGAGGATTGCTGAGTTCGAGGCTTGCCTGGGCTACATAGTGAGCTCAGGGCCAGCCTGAACTACAAAGTGAGACCCTGTCTCAAAACAACAACAACAAAGGTTCCTGGTTGGTATGCAGTAGCCAAGGGATAGGAAATGAAAATCATTTCCTTAACATCCCCACTAATAGCCCATCGGGTGTTTGTGGGTTATTTTGGTGAAGACATGGTTACGATGTTGCTGTAGCTTCTGTTCCCTTAGTCTTGTTTACACCCTAACAAGTACTTTCAGCATAGTTTCTTTTACCATTTAAATCTGATCTGTTCCTGGAAGTAGAACAAAGAGCAGCATTTGGATAATGGAAGCCTGTGTTCTTTTCAAGTGGTATAATGCTGCACTTCCAGTCCTTTCAGAAACCCCAAACGGTTTCCTCACGTATCAGCAAAACCCTTCAGCATCTAAACAAGATCCCAACTAGAGTGCCTGAGTACCCCACTGGGTATGAATTCTACTCTTCCACCTTGCAAAAGGCAAGTCTATAAAGTAGATGAATTGCGGGATGGTATTTGTTTGTGGCGCTAAGCGTGGAACTCGGGCCTTGGGCGTGTCAGGTGAATTCTTCCTCACTGAGTTACATCCCAGCCTTCTAAGACATGTTGTTAGAGAATAACGCAGAGTCGATCTAAAACTGTACGCAGATCTGTAATACACTACGTGTGGCAGGTCTAAAGAGGCACAAGTTACAGACCGTGAAGGGCAAACGCTGCCGCAAAAGCAGGCACCGATGAAAGCCGTGAAGCGTGAAGTGACGCCAGCGCCAGCGCGTGGCTCACACTCAGCTGCTGCCGCACAGCGCAGACCCTGCGGGCTGTACGGTTGCTCGGGACTAGCGGACAGGCCGAGCAGGTTCTCTGGACTCTGCGAACGGGGTGACGCCTGGAGGATGGCTCCATGCACCTGTCTAGAAATGGGCTTGGAATCCGGGGCTGTGAGCTTGACTTAGTAGCGAGGCGTCTCTCACAGGCGAGGCTGATCTTGCTTTTGTTGGCGGCTGTAGGATCTCCAGCGGCATCAAGAGCGCCCGTGTCCTGCTGCTGTCACGCTCGCCTTGTCTGGGGTCTCTGGGAGGGTGTGGCCAGAGCCACGGACAGGACGGCGAAGTCCTCTGACGGTGAGAGATGGCGGCCCGCCTTCATGCAGGCTCAGCCACCACTGAAAGGTGCAGCTCATGTGCACATCGAGACCCTGGACCAGGTTTCCACTTTCAGCATCTTTGAGATAGATATGGTTTTTTGACAGTGTAATGAACAGTCGAAGTTTTGGTAGCAAGAACAGGCAAAGTTTTTAAGTGGAGAAGCGTGGCGCTGACACCAGGTACGGAGAGTGTGTTTAAGGACAAATGGCATGAAAGACCGTGGGCCACTGTGGCGCTCACCTGTGACGCGCTCAGCGCATCTTCCTCAGTTCTTTCCATCAGAGGGGTGGGGAGTGAGTGTCGCTCTCTCCCTGGGCCCCCAGGTGCCCAGAGGGTGTGCGTGTGCCGGGCGTCCCTCCCTCACGGCCTGGTGACTGAAGTCCGCGGTCAGTGTGCGGGGAACCTTGTTTCCTTGGTCTCCAGTCCTTGGCTGGTAGATGCCTATCGCTTCTGTGGGTCTTCACATGGTCTGCTCTGTGTGTGTGTGTGTGTGTGTGTGTGCGTGCACGTGTGCGTGTGCACATGCACGCAAGTGCACATGCATGCTTAAATTTGTTCTTCTTATAGGAACAGTTAGATTGGGTTCAAATCCAACCCAGGGACCTCATTTTAGTTCAATCTTCTTTTCAAAGCCTGAGTTCCAAAATCCAGGTACTTTCTGACATATTGGGAAGCAGGGACGCAGCACATAAATGTTAGGGGAGCACGACACAGCCACTTAAGAGCCTGCTGGGCTTTCCTGCAGCCTGCTGTGCCCCACGGATCTGTGATGAATTCACTCCTCTCTGGATGGGGGGAGCTGAGGCCGTAGACTTTCCCTTTGAGTAAATGAGCATTCACACAGAAGACACGGACTCTGAAAGCAGGAGTAACTCAGACAGCAGGTCCACAGTGCCCGCCACTGTCTACAGAAGCGCACAGAGACACGAGGGGAAGAGGTCTCCCGAGGCCACAGTGTGCAAGACCCACGGCCTCCCGCCAGGCTTTCCTGTCCGGCTCTCTGACAAAGGAAGGGGAGCTGCAAGCGGCTGGTTTGTGGGCGTGGAGGCCACACCTGGGTGTTACTGAGACGCAGGACGCCCCTCGCTGGCCTCACACGCTGCAGGAACCCCTGGCTTGCTTAGGAGGCATTAAGCTTTCCCGTCACTAACGCGAGGGGACGCAGCCCCTCCCCCGACAGGACTGTGGGGATTGGAGGCATGTGAGTCTGCACATTTCTCACTTGTTACATTTATTAGTATTTCAGACACATTAATTTCATTGCCACTTAAGAATTATATAAAATGTTGTTTATTTTTAGACAGACATCGTAAGAGTGATCTTTTTCCTCTGCAGAGAAGGATGATTAATGCCATTACAGAAAAGTTGATGAGAAAAAGGAAATTATTTCCCCACGGGTGGGAAGTGTTTCTCCAACACCCAGTCGGTGTAGACAAAACAGACACCCGTGCCCGGCGCAGGCTCACGTCCTCCAAGCAGGGCGGCGTTCCAGACCTCTGCCCGGTGGCTCTGCCCCTGCCCGGAGCACCGCAGGGCAGCCGCTGTCCCCGAAGAGAGGGTGGGGTGGGCGGCTCCTGCCCGCAGCCTCACTGCACGCAGATTTCAGGCTGCTAACCCGTCCTCCCAGGGCAGAGATGGAACATAGGACTCGGGCATCATGTCCTTCTTGAAAAGTGTGATGCAGAAATGAGTGAGTGGAGATTAGTCTCAGCAGTGGGAGGCTCACTCCAGGCCGGAAAACAGGAACATGGGTGAGCGCCCTGCGTTTACCCACCAGCGCCAGTCTGCAGAGGGCAAATCTGTGGCTTCAGGGGCACCTGGGCACCGGGACTGTTTCCTTCGCTCCTGATGAAATCAGACATCTGGATTCTGCTGCTGCAGCCCCTCAGCCCACCCCAGAGGTGGGGCGTGGCCCAGGAGCTAGAGCGGTTGGCACAGAAGGGCTGTGGGTAGGTGGACAGGAGGGGCGGCGGAGGACGGGGTGCAGTCGGACAAACCGGTCTTCTCCATGGCACGCCGCCTGGTGGGCCCGGTGCCCCTCTCCTGGGAGCTGTTGCCCGTCTCTAGGCCTCCATGTAAGGAAGGGCCATCCTCGTCTCTGTCCCAGAGTCCTGTGTCGGGCGTGGGGGGAACTGCTTCCAGGGGCAACTTTGGGTAATGCACCTCGCTTTGTGACTCAAATTCCAGTCCCCATTTGTAAGAGAGACAAATCTGAGTTAAGGAGGATGAGAAGCAGAGAACAGGGGTGAGCAGGAGGGCACTCTGCTACCACTTGGTCTCTTGTTTTACACACGAAAAGATTCACCTGTCAGTCTTTATTTAGGATCGCAGAATTGAAAATAATTTTGACATATTGAGAAGCTTTGGTAAAAATCCATCACTTTCTGAGTTTTCCATTTTCCTGATATAATATTGAAGTTAAACAGACAGAAAGACTTGAATCGTTTTAAGCTGCTGTGTAATGCATCACACTGGAGGGAGCGTGGGTGACCTTGCTGTCACGGATGGCACTGGAGGCGACATCCACCAGAGACCCGCTGTGAAGGGCAAGGAATGAACACTTGGAAGAGCCTGTCTGTGCTACCCGCCACGCCCTCACGCCGAACTTTATTCAAAGCGTTGAGTGTATTTTTGAGCCAATAAGTCACCACTGTTATGCCAGATCCTGCCATCGCGAGGGAAGAAGACACGGGCACGGCGGCCACAGCCGAGGCTCCGGCTCTCGCCGGCACGCTGGGGCACGCTGAGGGCTGGGCCGCCCGGGGCGGAGCGAGCGACGGCACAGCGGTGCCCTGCCTCGGGCGAGGGGGCCCTCGGCGTGGCCGGAGCTGGGGAGGCAGATGCAGGAGGACTGCGCTCCCAGGGGCAGCCTGAGCTACTCGAGGATCCACCGTCAGAAAGGCAGGGCGAGGGGGCAGCAGGAGGAGGAGGCGGCCGGGGAAGGTCGGAGAGGCCGCCGCGCTGCGGATGCTTCCGCGTGACGCGCTGCTGCTGCCGGGAGCTGCGCGGCTCCTGTGTCCGCGAGCGTGGCGCACCCTGCGTCTCAGGCAGAGGATCCGGCGTGCTCTCGCCAAGACTCCCCCTGTCTGGAGCCCCGTCCTGAGCGCCTCCGCCTCCCACTGCGCCGGCCGGGCTCCTCTGCACCGCGGGGCCGCGCCGCACACAGGCGCTCGGGCTCTGAAACGCGCAGTGTCCAGAGCGGCTCTCGCACGGCTCCGCCGGGGCGGCACGCGGGGCACCGGTGAGGCGCCCGCACCTCGGAGCAGAGCGCGCAGGAAAGCAGAGGGCTCGGCGTGCGGCTCCACGCAGCCGCTGCCCGGGCCCACCGCCCGCGGCAGGGAAGACGCTTCTCGCGTCTCGAAAGGGGCGACTCAAAAGGTCACCGCAGCCTAGCCCCCGGGTCGCGGGGGCGGACGGACGCGTGCAACTGGGCTTCTCTGTCTGTGGGCTGCACAGCTGCAGACGCGGCCAAACGCAGAGCAAATCCACGTGAACAATTCCCGGAGCTCCGAAACAGCACAATTTGCATTTGCTGCCCACTCGCGCGAGTGCAGGGGCCTGCGGCGGCTTCGTGCTGCTCCACGGCCCGCGGTGTCTCCAGACCTGACACGGGGCGGGCAGGCGTGGCCATCTTCCTCTTCCCGTAAAGCCACCCTTGTCCTGGCAGAGGCCCCACCCTTGAGACGACACGGAATCGTAGTTAACACCCAGAAGCCCCACGCCAGATGCCTGCAGAATCTGAACTGGGGAATTCGCCTCTCGGGAGGCTCTGGGCACATTTATAGCATAGCAGGCGCCCTCTGTTCTCTTAAGAAGAGCCCTGAGTGGAACAGCAGCCGGAGTCTTGCACCCTGTGGACATGCTGTGTCCCGGGCCTGCCTCTTTCCTCCCTGCCGAGTGTTCGAGCCCTGCGAGGCCAGGAGTTCTCTTTCGGCCCACCGCAGCTCCTGACGGCGCGGGCCCAGCACAGCCAGCGCAGCAGGATGCCTGAGGAGTCCGCTCCAGGGTGCGCCTGGCACCCTGGATCTCGGTTGTAGAGCTTAGGAAGGCTCTTTAACTGGGAATTCAGGAGTGAGCATTGTTACAGGGTGTTTCTCAGTTTTTGAATTTATTGGTACATTTAAAATATACATTATGGTCACATTCAGCATTCTAAGTTTGCACCTGTACATGGTACATCCTGATTCTCACCTTTTTCCATTTCCCTGCCCTCCCCACCAACTCCTCACCTCGAGACAAGCTTTGTTTCCATTTCTTATTTTTAACCATCAAATTTTTCCTTTCCCTCACTATGGGATTTCTTGAGAATTACTGAAGTCACACTCTGTAAAAGTAATAAAGCTGTAATATCTCATATGTAACAGGAGCTATGAGAAATATTAGAAATATTAATGTCTCATTCATTTTTCCCTTCTTTTCTCATTTAAACAAAGCTTTTGTAAATAGAGGAGGTTGGTGGGACAGGGATTGGGAGAAAAAGAGCAATCCAAATACATCATATATAGGCACAAATTCCTTTTGATAAATGTGATTATTATGTATACTTACATTGTACCAAAAATTAGTTTTAAAAAACACTACGTGAACTGGAAACATGGACACATAAAATTCAAAAATTAAAAAATAAAGTAAAAATAATGAACAAATTATTGAAATCTCTAGCAATCAGTCTTTCAATCCTCCTAAGTCCTGGATAACAAGGAGCTGTGGTTAGGGCAGGGTCTGGGAGGGGCCCTGTCTGGAGACTTGGCCAGGCCCCTGTGCTGTCGGACCTGCCTTAGTCATCTGAGGGCTGCGCAGAGTCTTCCTGGGCCCCGGGAGCCCCAAAACCCCCGCCTGTGTGTCCCCTGCCCCTGTAGCCGGGACCCTGCGCCCCTCTGTGGGCGCTGCCTCTGGCCTGAGTGCTGTCCTCTCTACACTGCGGTTCTCTGCTCTTGTTTGATTTTCCTACCTTCCGGTTTTCAGCTGTGTTGTTGGAGAAGACTTCTGAAGAACAGTAAGTGTATTAGATAAGCTAGTTTTTATGATCGCTGTGTTTCTGCCGGGCGGGAGGATTTCGCACTCGATCGTTTCCCTTTGTCTTTCTACCACACTGCGGAGATGACCTGACTTTCGGCCTCTGCAGAGCAGGGGCTCCCACAGGTGAACACCCTGCATCCACGTGCGGAAATACACCCGCTGTCTCGGGCAGCTCTCCTGGTGCAGTTTAAACTGTGCTGAGCTTTGTACTGTAGCGTGTGTTCTCACACTACTGACGTGTAAGACTGACTTCTCCCGTGTGTGGGGTTCTACTGCACCGAACCAGACAGGGCACCAGTCACCAGCAGGTGGAGGGACCCAAACGGAGGACAACAGAGTGAACCATATGGAAAACCCACTCACAGAGCTGCCTGTCTCTCTTTGCTGTGTTTCAGGAATACCAAATTGATATTTTTTTTGCTCAGACCTGGACAGACAGTCGCCTTCGATTCAACAGCACAATGAAAATACTGACCCTGAACAGCAACATGGTGGGGCTGATATGGATCCCAGACACAATCTTCCGCAACTCCAAAACCGCAGAGGCGCACTGGATCACCACGCCCAACCAGCTGCTCAGGATCTGGAATGACGGGAAGATTCTCTACACGCTGAGGTGAGGCGCGCGGCTGTCCTGGGCTCTTCGGTCCACGCGTAATACCCGGGCACAGTGTGATGAGTCAGGCTGCACTGACCAAGCCAGAGCAGCGAGCGTGTCCGTACCCTCAGGAGTTATCATTGCTGTATGCTTAGAACTTTTTCACTCCTCTGGTAATTTTGAAATGCATCATAAATTACAGACTACTGTGCTGTAAAACACTGAAACTAATCTGTGTGGTGACAATCTGTGTGGATCTTTAGTTATTTATGCTTCAATTTTAAACCCTTTGTTTAAATTATTGTTGACATGAGACCCTATTATTGCCCCTGAGTTATAGCCTGTCTCGTGTTTGACATACTGTATAGCCTCTTGAAAAGCTTTGTCTCCATGCCACATGTGTGAAAATGAAAGCACACGTGATCTGCGATGAGAACAAACCCGTTCTTTCATCTGAATTTATTTCTGCAGAAAGATGGCCTTGAGATTCTCTTATATACTTATGTGTTTAACCTCACGTGTGCAGTCAGCTAGGAAAACAGAAATGACTCCGAGCCTGGCTGATTTGACCCTTGCCCAGCTGTGCAAGGCCCAGAGTTTCATGCGCAGAACTTCAGGGGAACAAAAATCAGCCTCGAGACCCCAGCGGCGAAGGTGCAGTGGGCGTCCGCACGCGTTCCTGGATGAGGCAGCGCCATTCCGCCATCCCCTGAAGCCGGGCGGCCCTCACTGAGGCCCGGAGGCGGCAGACTGTGCTCCGCAGGAGCAGCGTGAGTCCCCAGGGCCCCTGCGGCATCCGGTGCCTGCGAGCAGGCCGGGGTCTCTCACAGGCTCCCGCCCACCGCCCCGGCCTGAGCGGGCACACACGCACAGCGCCCTGCAGCACACCGGGGACTCGGCCTCCGGCCGCCCTTCCGCCTGTTCAGGGCCAAGGCCAGGACAGTGCCCGTGGCCGCGGGGCTCTCGGGAGCACGGCTCGCTCCCTGGTGCTGACGGTCCACCCGTGTCCTGCCTCCAGGCCACATGCTCCCCCTCATCCTGCCCCCCCCGCCTCGGCACCTGGCCCTGGCACTCCCCGTGCCCACTGGCCAGGCCTGTCCATCGAGACCTCAAGGGCAGACCCCTGGAGCCAACATCCTTCTGAACTCTCGGCTCCAGCGCACAGTCTGACCCTGGCAGGCCCGGCGGCGTCTTGAACGCCACACGTGGCTGCTGCCCTGCCGGTGCTTAGTGCCCCCAGCCCTGCAGCCCCACAAGCCCCCTGCAGGGCTCCTCCCCAGAGCCCACTGGTGCTCTTCTTCCTCAGCCCAGACCCGGGCCAGGAGTGACAGTCACACGTACGCGTGGCCCTGAGGGGAAATCTCTGACCCCTAACACTACTCAAGCGTCCACGGTATAGACGTGACCACAAACAACTCAGAATCAGCCAGAGATAAGAGAATATTAAAGTCTCAGGCCAAAAATAACCTTCCCCGCAGGGAGCACTAGCACTGATAACTCTGGAGGCCGCAGCGAGGGAAACCCAGGGCGGCTGGGGCTGGTGAGCCGGCGTCCTCGGCCCGCAGCAGAAGCTCGCCCCAGGCCCAGCGCGGAGCTGCGGAGGATGCCGGGCGGGGCCTGTCACCGGGCTCTGGAGGGGGCGGAGCTCGCAAGTCGGGGCACTGTCTACCAGGAGTCCCCACCCAGGCACGTGGACTGACTCGGGCATAATGCCCCGTCAGACAGTTATGCCAGTTTTAAGGGAGGATTGAAAAAACAGATTGAAAGCAATGACTTATGAAACAACAGCTGGTTTAGTTCCTTCTCTGACTTGGCGTGCACTTTGAGACACAGTTGGAATTTTACTCGTTGGATTCTCCACCGCCGATAGTCACAAGCAAACAGATTAAACAATGCAAAAGCGACCGAGCGGGCTCAGTGACGTGCCCGGTGAGCGCCCCGAGCCCACGCCGCGGCTCCTCACCCCTGCGACGCTGGCCCAGGGCCCGGGCTGTGCTGTGTCGCCCCGAGAATGACCGCGGCTCTCCCACAGGCTCACCATCAACGCCGAGTGCCAGCTGCAGCTGCACAACTTCCCCATGGACGAGCACTCCTGCCCGCTGATCTTCTCCAGCTGTGAGTACCCTGGGGCCGTGCCGCGGGGGGGGGGGGGGGTCACGTGACTGGCGACAGGCCCAGCACACCACCCAGGAAGGCCCAGTGCTTTTAGAATCGGTGGCTGGGTACTTTTATGCTAGTTTGTTGGCTAGGCCTTACGTTCAAAACAGACAACTTCGGCAGAGCACCGAGCAAAGCAGTGTCCACAGTAATGTGGACAGATTCAGAAATTCATGGCAACTTGACTTACAAAAGATTTAAATACATGAACTGTGCAAATTATTTGGAAGTATGCAAAATTATTTCCCAATACTTTCAGTTTTACTGTGTTAAAGGTAGATGATTTGTCTTCTATACAGGAATTGTCCCTTTAAGTATAATATATTGTCTCACTGAATTATTGTAAGATAAAATTTTCACAATATTTTGTCTTCTAATATTTTTACATGTAATAGCTGGCAATCTTTACAGATTCTTAAAGACAATGTCGAATGCAAGAATTTATGTATATAATGTCAAATATCAAATTCATTTGCTTAGAAAGCTTTTAAGTAAAGGTCAACATGGAAATATATCTGTTGAATTTAAGATGGTTCCTTTAAATGTGATAAAATGTGATAACCACAAATACTTCTGAATGAAACATAAAAATTCCCTTAACTTTACTGCCTTTCTTTAAAATTGCATCTCAAACAATAGAAAAAAAACTAAGGAAATCTCAGTGAGACATTTTTATGAAACACGGATGAACATGGGTTGCAGCTCACTTTAGGTTAAGAAAGGATACGATAGGAAGCAAAATTTCACTTGATGATCTAGACTGGGTAAAAGTATTCTTGTGTAAAGAAAAGTTTGGTTATTTGAATCTAAACTCCTTGTATTTGTTGATGACCCCATGGTGGATTCTTAATGGGGACACAGTGTCTACAATGTCAGTAAACTTGGCATACAGAGCAGATGGATCCGGGTTTTCTCCATTTACTGAGAAGTTACACCACCATCCACCTTATCTAGTGCTTTGTGACTCAGTTTGGATTACCTGTGTGCATAATGTTTCTGAATGATTTGTGCATTCATAATTTATTGTGAACCCAAGTTAGCTGTGTTGATCTTTCCAGTGCATTGATAGGCTACTAAGTGTGTAATTTCAGTGGCTACAATGTCATTATTAGACATTCTGTTTTGCTACTTTTTCTTATCTTCAGTGCAATCTTGACAGCCTCTGAATTCTTCGCCAGATTTCCAATGATATCTTTTTATTTAAATTTTCAGAAATACTGAGATCTTTGTGGGAAGGATTGGCATAGTTTGTTGCATTGTTATTTACTAATTTGAGTTTATGTTTCTTGAGACATTTTCTTTTTTTTTGGTTGGGGGGGAACAGGGTCTCACTTTGCAGTTCAGGCTGGCCCTGAGCTCACTATGTAGCCCAGGCAAACCTTGAACTCAGCAGTCCTCCTGTTCTTGAGACATTTTCTGTGGCTGAGTCATGTATTAAAGTGGGCTTCTTCTGAAGACAGCTAACTCTACTTCTGCCTGATGATTATTATCACCCCATTCTTATATTTTTAATTTATTAAACTGAGTAACATAGTCAATTATCAAATCCACTGCAAGCCCACAATGCCTGGTGTTTTAAAGTCATGCTGCTATAGCGACACTCAGTGTGAAATTTATATTGCCAATTTCTTTTGTAAATCTCTATTATTGAAATATAGATTTTATGCAAAAATAAGTGTTGTATTAAAGCTCAATGGAAATTGTATATGCCTGTGTAAACACCACCACATGTAAAATCAAAGCATTCTCATCGCCTCCAGATATTTTCTTTGTCAGCTTTTTTATGAAGAGAATATTAAGGATTGAAGATGCCAGCACCTTGCATGTGTAAGCATCTGTCTTACCCCTGTACCACAGGGCCTTGCGTGTGTAAGCGCCCATCTTACCCCTGCACCTCAGGGCCTTGCGTGTGTAAGGGGCTTGTGTGTGTAAGCACCTGTTTTGCCCCTGAACCACACCCCAGCCCCTCTTTAAGGCAATTCCCGTACCTCCTGCCATGCCAGTCACTGGCTTCCTTCCATCACCACAGAGTTAATGGGGTCTTTAGTGTTCTGTGTCTCATCCCTGACTTCTTTCACTCAGCAGAATGTCTTGAGATTAACTCATGCAGGCAGCTATATCAGTAATTCATTTTTATATCACTTTAAAGTTTAAACCCAGATTCTTGGGCCTTACAGAGGGTGTGAATTTTAACTGCATACCTGCCTCTGAGGTAGTGGCTTGTGGTGATAAAGTCTTAGGGTAGAAAAGTGTTTTTTCCCCTTTTACGTTGTTTCCATAGTCAAAGCTGAGGAGAGCATCTCCTTCAGGGAGAGTTTTTCCTGAGCCTCCAGCTGAGGTCTCCTCACTTCAGAGTCAGCCTTTACTAACTTTCCGATCAGAACAGCCCCTACGAGCCGGTCCAGGCCTCATTCTGTTCCCTGCTCACCGGGGCACTTGAGAGCCCAAACCCAGGCAGCACAGCCTGGCACCGGCCCTGTGCCCCAATCCAGACCTGCTCGGAATTCTTCTCTCCCTCCCCTGATGGCTTCCCGCCTGCTTTCAAACGTGCTTCAGTATTTTACAAAGTCTTGAAAGCTTCATGTTCTTGAAGCTGATTGTCTGCATTGTGGGGTTTGCAATCCTGCTAAGAAGAAAAGAGATGGTATGGATTCTTTTGAATATTTTCACAGAAATAAAGTAATTTAAATTGTTAAAGAGAACTCATACGTAATCACCACTGAAGTAAGTAGTACTTACCATCTTAACTACCAGTAGTGCCTTTCTGGACTTAGTTGAGGATTAGCATAAGGGCTGAAATCCTTTATGGGCAGAAACCCGGTATGGCAGGAAAGTGGCCTGTAAGACAGACCTCGTCTGCGTCCCTCTCTGGTGAGCTGTGCTGCTGGGCGGGGTGGGTGGGTGTGAAGAGTCTTGTCTGCAGTGTCAGAAAGGCGCACTTGCAACTGTAGGCAAATCACGGCTCAGGCGTCTGAAAATCAGGTCCTGCAATGGCCAAAGTTACATTTGACCACAGCATGGAAGATGTTTCTGAAGAGCAAAGGTGGACGTTGCCAACCGCATGCCCACTGGCGTGGCCAGAGTCACGAACACCGACAGCTTCGCCTCTGCGTGAGGGTGCGGGCAGCAGACTCTCGTTCGATGCTGCTGTGAAAGACCTCGGGGCCGTTTCTTACAGAGTTAAATACCCTTTTACCATATGAGTCCGAATGTCACTCACCTCTGGCATTTTTTTTCCAATGACCTGAGGACTTGTGTCCGCATAGAAACCTGCACGCGGTGCTCTCGCAGCTTTTCTCCTGTTTGCCCCGTTTGGAAGCAACTGAGATGCCCTTCAGCGTGTGCCCCTCCCCGTGGTTTGGACCCGACGCCTGACATCTGCCCGCGGGAGGAGAGGCGCATTTCGGCTCATGTGATGCGTCCGAGACGGCACAGGGAGAGTCTGCCCCAGGAACGCTGAGCGCCAATCCCGGTGGTCGGGAAGCAGGGACTGAAGAAAGGACGCACTTCCTGTGTCCAGGCCCCATCTTCCAACAGGGAAAAAGTGAACTGTGGCGACAATAAAGAAACCGGTGAGATGCGGTGCTGAGAGGAGGGAGGGTGGACAGGTGAACACAGAGGTTTTCACAACAGGCAATATACTCCCTGTGTGACGCCATGGCGGTGGACACAAGGCGGTGTGTATTTGTCCACCGAGGCACATACCAGGTATGAGCCCTAATGTGAACCAGCGCGAGGCTGGATGGTGTTTCAAAGCAGGTCCCTGATGATCACAGTGGTGCGGCTGTGGTCTTTGGGAAGGACACGAAGAGGAAGAAGGAGAGAGGTGCATGAGAATTCTGTGCTTTCAATTTAACGCTTTCTTTAAGATTGTAGTCAAAAAAATCTGCAGGTAAAGAAAGAAGAACATGTTCAAGTGATAACAGAATTCTCTGTAGAGCCAGTCTGTCAAATATAGACTAACTGAGAATCCCACACGTGTACCTGTGCATTAAAGTGCGAATTTATCAAACCCACTTACATATATGAAAATCATTCATCTGTATAGAATTACCTTCTTATAAGCGACAATAATACCACTCTTAATGAAAATGTGCCTTTATAAATTAGAGTTATGGAAGGCAATTTTATCTATATCAGTTTGGCATGTAATGTCTGCCTGCTTTGTGGGTGTATATTATCAGGAAAATGCTGATCGTGATACTGATATTGAAAATACAGTAGAGCTTCTGTCTTGCAGTATCATATATAGTTGGAAGAGTAAATTTTACCATTTGAAAATTGAAACAATACAAAATTGAACAATTATATTTTCTATCTTACAAATAAGAGCTAGAAAAACTACTTAGAATGTACAGAAAGATTTAACA
Source organism: Thryonomys swinderianus (assembly GCA_004025085.1). Classification (NCBI taxonomy): domain Eukaryota; kingdom Metazoa; phylum Chordata; class Mammalia; order Rodentia; family Thryonomyidae; genus Thryonomys; species Thryonomys swinderianus. The sequence goes on from PVIC010021212.1 coordinate 15,038, forward strand.
TGATCATTGAAGTGATGGTAACATATTTTACATTATAGACAACTGTCTTTTCAGTAGAAAAGCACCACATGAATAAGTGATTAAACATTCTCTGGGTGTGAATGCACTTTGGTAGTGAATTCCCTGGCAGCACAAGCAAAACATTGCAAACAATGAAAAATATATAAAATTTTCCAGTATATGCAGGAATGAGGTGATAGCATTTGATACACAGCATTTTATTGTTGTTATTACTGTAATGATGATGATGATGATGAACTTTGGCACCAGGGATCAAACCGAGGCTTTGCTTGAGAAATTGTCTTGAATTCTTATGGATATATATATATCTAGAAATAGAATTGGTGGTTTGTATGATAGCACTCTAATTGTTTGGAAAACTGACAGATTCTTTTTCGTAGCAGCCACACGATTTTATATCCCTATCAGACTCACAAATGTTCCAATTTCTAAACATCTTCATCAAAACTTGGTCTGTTTTTCCATTCTGTTGATAACAGCCATCTTAATAATTGCAATGACTTATCTTATTATGGTTCTGAATGGCATTTCTCTAATAACTAATGATATTGTAATACTTGAAGCATCAAAGATGTTCTGATACATAGTGTGACTTTAAAAATCTCATGCTGATTTAAATAACTTTGCTTTTAAAAAGATAAAAGAGAAGAGACCCATAATAGCAAGAGCAATCCTGAGCAACAAGAGCAAATGAGGGGAAATCACAGTTCTGAATTTCAAGCGATATTACAAAGCTGCAGTGATAAAACAACATATTACTGGCACGAAACCTAGGGATGTGGATCAGTGGAATAGGAGAGAGAAAGCAGGAACAACCGCAGACACAGTCTTGTGAGTATATATACCTGCAAAACAAGATCCCTGTCGTACACCACATATAAAACTTAGGCTCCAAACTGTATACTTTTGAAGATAATAAAAAATCTTTAGCCTTAAATTAGCTTCTTAGCTGTGACATCAAAAGTACAAGTAACAATAAAGAAAAGAGGAAACACTGTCATCAAGCTGAAGATTTGCTTGTGTCAAAGCACACCACAGAATAAAGCCACTCCCAGAACAGGAGAAAATACATGCAAATCACATAACGGCATTTTAGTCAAGAGAAAGGGCATCCGATGGCTAACGTCCCTCTGCACAACTTTCTTCCGCTGTGTTGCACCTCCTGTACTGGAAGGAGATTTGATAACCTACTCGTTCAGCAGGAATTTATCTCCCCAATAGCAGTTAATCTCGTGTACACCAAAGTGAAAGGTGTGCGTAAGATGGAACATGATAAATCTCACCAGCGTCGGCCGCAGGCTCCAGGAGACAGCAGGGGGTGAGGCCTGAGACACCTGCTTCTCGGTGCCACCCAAACTCGGTTTTGATGAGATCCAAAGAAAGATTAATGCAGATGTTCTTATTTTTAAAAAGACCCTGAGATTGCAAATTTTATAGAAAAGCTCCCAGTGTTGTTTAAAATTAACAAGAAAGTTACATTTTATATAATTGAGACATTTTAGAGGTAAAAGTGCTGTCCAAATAAAATATGCCCATGCTCTGGATTGAAGCCATAGGGACCTTCTCTACTATTCTTCCGCTGTTTTACTTTCCTTTCGTCCATACTTAGAGGTGTTCTTTGTGTCTTCGAGAGGCAGCATAGTCTATTTCTCATAGTCTCCCTGTTCAGATTTATTTCTTACCGTTCGCTTCTAATATCTCTTACATCAGTGCTATCCAACAGAAATATCATGCAAGGCACAAATTTAATTTTAGCTTTTGTAGGAATGACGTTTTTAAAAGTATAAGTAAGTAACATCAATTTTGCATTTACATTTTATATAATATGATCTGCCTAAAATATGACCATACAAAAAGTAATTGAGATGTTCGCACAGAAGTCTTGGGACACCCAGGGACACTGCGCCATTCAGAGCCGTGTCCAGCCCTAATCTGCATGCCTGTCCCCTGCGGGGCTGCTCTTCAGGCTGCCCTCGAGCATGAGCCCTGTATTCTGACAGCACTTCCCACGTGCAGCCGCCGGAAGACAGTCCGAGACCTCAAACCAGCTACACATCTTTAAATCGGTGACACCCACAATTCCTGTCTTCCCATTTTTTTTTTTACTTTTTATCTAACCCCCTTTCTTGATCCAAGCTCTGCACCTCTAAGTTCTCTCAGTGCTGTAACTGAAACCCTGCCGTGTGATCAGTCTTGACTTTTAAAAGTCCACAGGAATTTATGGCATTGCGCACATGGATGCATATGCATAACCTAAATTTCACATACATGAAAGAAATGATTCCAAATTGCCCAAATGCCTTTGAGAAGTTTCTACCTATGTATTTATTAAGAACATGAGCTAAAGGATTTCAGGAAATTATGTTCAACTATAATAGTATGCTTTTATGTTCTGTCTTTCATAAAACGAGCATGTTTATATGATAGGTAGATACTAAATAGCCATCCCACATTGTCTGCAGTGGATTGGTTCTAAGACTTCCCTAAGTCCCACATCAAAATCTGTGCATTCCTAAGTCCCTTATATCAAAGAGTGTAGTATTTGCATTTAACCTGCACATGTCTTCCCTTATCCTTCACATTCTCTCTGCATGGCTCTTACTGTGTAATGCAGTGCCTGCTCACAGCTTCATTCACATGGATTCTGCATAGCACCCAGCATGTGACAAATTCACCATACAAACAGTCTAGGCTTTTTTCCCAAGTGTTTTCAGATTGCTGTTGCTGGATCTGTGGAATTAGAACCCTGGATATTTAACCCACAGACTGACATGTCTTCCAACTATGATGTAGCACTAAACACAGAATGAGGAAGTACCCACACAAAGAAACACCGGCCGTTCATTTACTCTTTCCGATCCTTGCGGAGATTAAGCCAGTGATCCACAGAGCTCTGCCAGGGCTGGGCAGAGGCCCGGGCGAGGCCCTCAGGAGGAGCTCTGTCTGTGGTGAGGAGAGCAAGCAGGTGCCTGTCCCCTTCTGTGCTCATATCTCAGAATGTCACTCGGCCAGGGCGCCCCCTGCGTGCAGTTAACCAGGAGCACAGCGGGGCGCCGGGCCTGTGCGTGTCGCCCCTCAGGTGCCCTTTTCAGCTCTCTTGAAACATGATGCTGGTCCAGAAAACAGTGGAAACCACTTCAAGACGATGGAACTTTCCCACCCTGACAGTTTTGAGGTCATTGCTGACCTTGACTGGACACTGGCTCACCGTCTCCACATCTCTTCATGGCCACAGCGTCTGTGAGGAACACTGAAAGGGGTGAGAGATTCTTGGGGCACCCTGGGATAGCCATGATCCAACTGCATGCCCATGCCTCAAAAAGGCACCGTCCGTGTTTCTTCTGTGTTCCCTCCGGGTGAGGAGCCAGGCCGACCGGGACAGGAAGCCCAAATCCAGCTCGCTGCCAGGCTTTAGGGACAACCTGTTTCCTGTGCAGAGATGCAAACAAACCAGCTGAGGTTTATTTTTAGGAGCCACTAAGACCTGTTTTCTCCTGGTGTGCACAGAACACACAGTCCAGCCAAATGTTATCATTCTAAACTTGTGTTGATCAGGCCTGGAAAGAGAACGAAGGATCTCGATTTATCCAGAAGCTTTATAACTGGTGTTTCTGAGTTAAACTTAGTTAAGGGGAAAATCTCCTTGCTCTCTGCCTGCTGTCCAAGTGCCGAGACAGCGGAGCCCTTTCCAGCCGTGGAGCTTCCCAGCCTGCAGGCACTGTCCCATGCTTTTCCCTGTCACGGAAGGAACAGGGCGCCTTGAAAGCCCTTTGTCCGTTTGCGGCGCACGGCGGGCGCTGCAGGTGCCAGGAGTGGCTGTGTCCCTGAAGCGAGAGTTCAGCTGTGAGACTTGCAAAAGGAGGCCGTGCCCTGAGGACAGCGCTCCCGGCCCTCTGCCACCAGCCTCGGGACGCCCAAGTCTCAGGTGCTCGTGTGTCTCTTGAGCCACTTGGCTTTGGCAGCAGCTGGAAGAAGCTTTCTAGCATGTGAGGGGACAGCGGGAGCCCGCCTGGACCCGAGGGCGAGACGCGGACGGTGTCCTGGGAACCAGGTTCCCGTTGGGAACCCCACCGGGCAGCCTTTGCTGCGGGGGAGACAGGCCTTCGCCGCCCTCCGCCCTGGCCTGCCCCGCAGTGCTCCTCTGCTCCTGGTTTGTGGCCTCCCCCAGCCCCCGGGCGTTGCCTTCCGCGGTTCTGAGCTCCAGGAGCCTTCACACTCACACTCACACTCACACCCACACTCACCCCACCGAGGCTGCCTTTCTCTCAGTCCTGAGAAGATGAAGAGGAGTCAGAGGAGCCCGGTGCAGAGCAAAGGAACTTTGCTGCACATATGGCAAGAAGCAGCCGCACAGAGCTGCTCCAGAGAGCGTGGGGCTCCAGAGTGCCGATACCGGATCGGAGGGATACTGGCCTTGTCGCCAGGGCTTTGGTCTCGCAGGTAGCAGACACTGTCTGGCCGTGACGATCTCACCGGGAGGGCCTTTGTCTGCAAACGGGGTGTCAGGATCACAACCTGCCAGCTCCAAATCATAAAGCTGCTTGAAAGCAAGTGCACAGGGTCACACAGAGGCTGCTGGTTTTACCCTCCAAGAAGGGCCTGAGTCTTTTCCTTCACCCTGCCAAGAGTCCCTTCGCTCCTTACATTGGTGCCCACCTTGCCCATCTGGTGTGGGGTACCAGATGTGGGTGGTGAGGCTGGACAGACTGTCTGTGATCGCTTCCAAGAGGGCAGCCTTGGAAAGGACCAGCCGATCCAAGGATACACGGAACAAAACAGACCGTGCAGAGACAACCCCCATCACTCACAGCCACCGTAGCTCTGACAAAGGGCTCAAAAACCCTCACTGGGAGAAAAATAGCCTTTTAATCAGGGTGCTGGGGAAACTGACCGTCCACACACTGAAGATTAAGCCTACGCGCATGTTTTTCACCATGCCCTGAATGAAAATAGAAATGGATCAACGATCTAAATATGAAAACAGAAACATTTAAAGTACTGGAAGATAAAACATAAAATGTTTGAACACATAGGTGTAAGCAAAGACTTTATGAGCAAAACCCCAATCCAGAACAGGGGACTTAGCTCAATGGTCCCACATCTGCCTCAAAATCGCAAGGTCCAAAGTTTGAGCCCCAGTACCGGGATTGGGAGGCACCCCCACAGGAAATACTACAAAGAATCAATGCCTGGAATCTCATGTACTAAAAAGCATCTGCACATCAACAGAAACCAGCAACAGAGTGAAGAGACAGCCCATAAGGTGGAAAGGTATTTTTACCAGTTATTCCTCAAAGAACTAATATCTAAAATATATAAAGAAATTTAAAAATCTCAGACCCCCCCTCCCCCGAGTTAAAGATTCAATCCAAAAATGAGCATCTGAAGTAAATAGACACTTCTCACAAGTAGAAGTACAAATAGCAAATAAATGTATGAAAAAAAATGTTTAACATCACTGGTCATTTGAAAGCTCTGGATGAAAACAACACTGAGATTCCATCTCACTTCAGGAAGTATGACTGTTTTCCAGAAATTAACCAATAACAAGTGCTGGTGACGCTGTGCGGAGAAAGAGCTCTTTTCCTCTTGGTGGAAGTGTAAATTCATACAACCAATATGGAAAAAAGTGTAGAGATTCCTCACAAAACTGAAATTGGAGGGCCAGAGGGTTAGCTCAGAGGTTCTGGCGCCTGCCTCACAAGCGCAAGGTCCTGAGTTCGATCCCAGTAACCACATACAATGCTGGGCATGGAGACTCACGCCCACCAACAATCAATACCACATACCACAGTGCCGGGCATGGTGGCTCACGCCTGTCATCCCAGCACTCGGGAGGCAGAGACAGGAGGATTGCTGAGTTCCAGGCTTGCCTGGGCACCATAGTGAGCTCAGGGCCAGCCTGAACCACAAAGTGAGATCTTGACTCAAAAAATAAAACAAACAAACTGAAATCGGAGCTTCCCTTTGAGCTGGCCACTCCCCTTTTGGAGTGCTCCCAAGGAGTCAAAAGCATCCTACAGTGATATATGCACACTTGTGTTTATAGCAGCACAATTTATAGTAGCTAAATCTTGGAAATAGCCCAGATGCCGTTGCAAAGGATGAATGGATACCAAAAAAAAAAAAAAAAAGTGGGGATCTTCTAAATATATGATGTACTACTGTGCCGTAAAGAAAGATAAGTTTGAGACATTTTCAGGAAAGTAGATGCACTTAGGGACTACACTTTTAAGTGAGATTTCCAGACACACACGCTTAAATATGACATTGTTTCTCTTGTGTGAGAAAGCAGAAGTGTAAAGACCAAAACAGATGACAGACACTGGGAGGTAGGAAGAAGGTGTTCATGTAGGAAGAGGGGAATAGAAAGAAAAAATGGAAACAAAGCTTTTGTGAAAAGGAGGGGAAGAAGTGTTGAAGGAAGAGGAGGGGCAAGGGAAAAAGAGAAGTCCCAAGATATATTATTTAGATATATTCCCTATGATGAATATGATCATCGTGTGTATCGTAAGTTTACCAATGAAATTAATTTTTCATAAAAAGAGGGCCAGGTGAGGTTTGGCTTTCTCTCCCTCACTGGCTAGGAACTCATTTAAAATGGAAGCCGTGGCCACACGTGACGGCCTCGGCCGCACCTGCCCCGCCCAGCAGCGTGCTTCTCCCTGCGTCGGTGAACGCGTGCGCCCAGGCAGTTTGCAAGCCCGGACGCGGCGCTGCCGAGAGGCGAGCTGCGAAACCGCGCGGCCCTGCTGAGCTGGCCCTGGACGTCCTTCGGTGACTGGCCCCAGCGGGCGCCCTGCTGCTTTCTGAAGCAGTCCGCGAAGGCCGGGGGAGCACTGGCAGGGCAGGCTGGCAGGCAAATCAGAAAGGGTGGCTTGCCAACATCCCCAGTTCTGTGGCCCAGCAGCTGGCCCAGCATCTGAGAACCAAGAGCGTTCTTCACCTCTTCCTCTCCGCATCTGCCAGTGAGGAACGGCACCCGGTTCCGAGGCCGTGGAAGGGACGCTGGGCACGGCCTTTGTGGAACCCGACCCGGAGCGCCTGGCAGCCCCTGAGTGCGCAAGGCCGCGCGGCAGCGGTGACCGCGGAGGGCGACACAGGTCTCTGCTGCTTGAGCGCTCGCGGGCAGCGCCCGCCTGTGCCAGACGCACGGCCGGGAGAGGCTGCTGAGCAAAGACCGCCGAACGCCACGGAACCTCCTGAGCTGGGCTCGTCTCGCCATCCGCGAGAGTCTGCTCCGCGACGGGCATGTACCCGTGGGAGGGCTATGTGGAAGCGCCCAGCCTGGGGGCGGGAAACGGAAGCAGAGGCGTGGGCAGCACTGCTCGCCGTGAGACTCAGGACCTGAAAAAGCCACTGGTGGTTCTTGGAATTACTGAGCTACGTGATCCTACAAGGCAGATACTACAAAATCAACTAAGTCGGAAAACCTCGGTGCTTCTCACAACGCGTAAGAATCGAAGTCATTTGAAGTGGAACTAAAACTTCAGGGACAAAAGCTGTGATTCTGACCACAAGTCACGATTGCTGGGATTTATACAGCACTCAGACATTTTTACTGCACGCCCAGCTGGGTCCCCGCCGTGCGATGGCGCAGAAAAGCCCAGGGAGCGCACAGAGAGCCTCGCGAGTGCTACTGTCCAGTCTTCCCGGCACCCCTCAGGGCCGTGCTACGCACTTCGTACACGGTATTTACATTTGGAAAACGTTTCTTACAAGAGACTCAAGACGCACACGTCTCCGTTTGGGGAGGACTTTCGGAGAGGGAGGAGGGCAAGACAGCGGGGGCGCCGAGCCGGGCAGAGCAGACCGCAGCGGCCGCGAGTCCTGAGAGCCCCAGCCGGCCCGCAGGGCGACAGCCGCGCTCCCGGTTTGCGTTGTTGCCGGGCGAGGCGTCCAGACGTGGGTCAGCGTGGCGGCAGCGGAGGGGAAGCCTGGACCCCGCTGCGCTTCTCCCGCTCGCGCGGGGGATTTCTGCGGAGAGTGCGCCCAGGCCCCTTCCCGGGAGCAGCGTTATTCGTGGAGCGCGGACGCAGTGGACTCGGACCTGAGGCTGCACAGCACGGCACAGCCGCCCGGGGCGCGCATTCGCCAGCGTGGTGCGCGGGCTCGGGCGGGCCTCGGGCCAGACACCCCGGACCGCACGGCCCCGCGCCGGCCCCGGGACAAGGCCCCGCCCAACAGGAAGGCACCCTGCCACAGCGCCCCAGGCTTTCCTAGACAAAAATGTTCTTTGACTTTCTAATCCTTTATTTTTCTTACTGCTTTCTTGCTTCTCTGCTGTAAGTCCTGACAGTAGGCATTATTTTGGGAAGTAAAACTAGGCCATCTCTAGCTGTGTTGCGTGTGTCTGTTATAAACAGTGTGTACATGACCAGCCCAGTGTCTGGGAGCCTCGGCCCACGCCCCAAGCTCAGAGCTGGAAAGCGGGGTCCTCCCTCGCCTCGTCCCGCGGGCACCCGGGTGCCCCAGGCGCCGCTCACCGCCCCGCCGCCCCGCCGGCTCCCGCCGCTCCCAGCCCAGCAGGCGGCAGGTCGGCCTCTAGCGGACAGCTGCCGGGTCTGAGCAGTTGTATACAATTTGTCTGTGTGGTTTATCTGTCTATATTTTTCTGTTTGTTTTACCCCTTGTGTTCTCTGAGCTTCCTATCTTGTAGTTTTCTGTTTTTAACTTTGGAAAATGCTTAGCCATTATTTTACTGTTTCAATTTTTTTCCTTTCTTTCTTCTCCTTTTGATACTGGAATTAATTTGTAGATTATATATTCCATAACTGTCCTGTGGCTATTGATGTTTTGGTCTTCTTAATGTTTATTTTTTGCCTTTCTCTTTGTTTGCAAAGTTTGTGTTGATTTTTTATGCTCACTGGTCTCTTTGTAGGTGCTGGGTCTGCTGATGAGACTTCCAACGACATTCTTCCTTTCTGCTGCAGTATTTTTCATTTATGTTACTTTCATTTAAGCTTTGGTACTAGTTTTAATTCTCTGCTTACTTACATACCTATTCTTGCATAATAATCTACTTTTTCCATTACTAATCTAAATATATTAATCATAAATATTTTAGATCCTTATCTGATAATTACAACATCTGTAGTATATGTAATATTCTTCTTTGTGTGTGTGGTACCGGGTATCAAACTTGGGGCCTGTGCCTCCAAGGTTGGCATGGTACCACTTGAGCTAAATCCACAGCTATGTAATATTCTTTTAATGATTGTCTCTTCAATTGTTTTGACTTGTTGATTGTTTTTTCTTTGCCATGCCTTATATATTTTCCTTAACTGTATTTTTAAATTGACAAAAAACTTATTATATTTATGAAGTATAATGTGGCGTTTTAATCTATGTATACATTGTATAAAATGATTCAATCAAGCTTCATAGCATATTAATCAGCAGGTTGTTTTCGTGGTGTGGTGAAAGCATTAGGCATCACACCTGGAGCGGTTCTGCGGCGCACCCTCTGTTGGTGCTGACTGTGGCCACTGTGCGGATAGCGCCTTTGGAAGCCAGGCCGGCTGCGTTAGTTCACAGGGCCAAGGCAGACAGGCCTTCTACATGAAAATATGCACTGGCCTGGCTAGGAGTTGGGCTGCTTCGAGTTTGCTGTAGCTTTAGCCGCTAAAGGTTTACCATGCCTCTATCATCCTCCTGTGTGTCCCCTTCTGAGTCGGGTCTCCCTAAATATTCCTGAGAAACACTCTACATCTTATAGCTCTTTTATCTTTAATCCGCTTTATTAGACCAGAGCCTTGCTCATATGGGCCAGGGGAAGCTTTCCAGACACTTAGGACTGCAGGGGTCTCTTGGTATTCTTAAGTTACAGATTCCAGGAACCCTGTGGACACCAAAGTCTGAAGATGCGCTAGTCCTGTGTGTAAAATGGTATAATATTTGCACAGAAACCATAGGGTTCTCTCATATACCTAGCAATCATCTCTAGAATGTTCATAATACGCTTATGGTGATGTACATGCTACATATATAGTTGTAGTATGTGTTGTTTAGAAGATAATCACAAAGACAAGTCCGTAGAAGTGGAGTAGTTTCAAATATTTTCTGTCTGTTACGGCTGAGTTTGGATGTGGAACCCCGGATGTTGTGAGCCAACTGTACACCTCAGTCCTGAAGCGGCCCCTGTTCCTGGGCTTCACAGCATCCTCCAGCACTGTCTTTTTCTTCCTTTATGTCTAGTCCCTTCCAGGCTATAGTGCCTGGTCTGTTTCCCAGAAGCCCTGATCCCTGTCCATTATGCCGCTTTCTGAGACAGGAAGGTGGCGAGGGGAAAACGTCAGACACAGTCTGTCCTGTGCCTGAGTCGGTCTCTGTCATGACAGGTGCTCCGGGTATATTTCACGCTGACCACACTGGCGCCTGTTCCTGCCAGAAAAAAATAAAGGGACTTTCTTGGATGTGCACTTTCAGAGCTGTTTAGGGTTCCTGAATATAAAGCCCATGAAGGTGATGAAGGACCCCGAGGACAGCACCCCCAGAAGCTTCTCGCTGTCATGCTGGCTCACACTGAGCCTCTAGCAGTTCATCAAAATTGTTACTCAGTTTTCCTGCTCTTTTTAATCCCGCAGCTTCTGCTTGATGTCAATGCATCCCCACTGTGATTCCCTCTGCTAACTGTCCTCAGAGTGGAGATGTACTCTGGGATCACTGGGTGAGTCCAGGAAAGTGATTCATTGTCAGTTAGTCCGGGGCCTTCGCACTGTAAGGACCAGCAGGACCGCGTGCGAGGTCTTCCCGTCTCGGAGCTAACACCAGAACCGCCTTGTGTGCTTTGTACAGTGCAGTGTGAGAGCCGGGAGGGCTCAGTGGCGGAGTTACGGATGCGCTCTGCGCCGCTCGGGCCTGGAACTGCTGGGCTCTGCGTGCGGGGCAAGGAAAGGCTCAGACTGTGTTGGGGTTTAGGCCCAGCAGGCCCCCAAGTCTCACGTGACTGGAGGCGGGTGAATCCGTGATGAGCCTGTGTGTTCGAGGCTCCAAGTCACTAATCCAAGCTGCTTGGCTTGGTCTTCGGGGACCAGGCAGACTCTGAGAGTTACAGACACAAGTAGCCCAGAGCCAGGAGAGCGGTGCAGGTGCCGGTTACGCTCTTAATTGCTGCACCAATGAGTTTACTCAGCCTGATGTGGCAGGTCCCGCTGTGCCTTGGCATTCATGGGGGCACAGTTCCAGCAGCCCCTGGGGAGACGCCCTGAGGAGCCACCGTGCGGGTGCCGAGGCCCTCAGATAAAGACGCAGTACACATCTTTCTGTGCATTGGAATCACCCCTGCATTGCTTGTAACACCCAATGCCTGCCGCATATACAGTTGTTACACTGTATTGTTTAGAGAGTAACGACAAGAAAAAGGGTTGTGCGTGTTCAATGAAGGTACAGTTTTTCCCAAATATTTTCACGTTACTGCTGATTGAATCCATGGATAAGGAAGCTGTGGGTGTGAAGGGCCAACTGTGTTATATTTTCTTCATCTTCCAAATAAGGACACTAACATTCAGGGTGTGCAAGTTACTTGTGCAGGTCACTTGTTTCCTGATCAAGATGGTAAAACACACGCAGACTTCCTGTTCCTAGGCCTGTGCTGCCTTCTCTCCAGAAACTCTTCAGAGATAACATGCTACTGCTGATGCATGATACTACACCCGGTGATGAGGAAGATCAAGGCCTGTGGCGTCTCGGAGAGGAAGTTTCTTCTGCAATGGGAGACAGAAGAGCCGACGTCCTAAGTCTTCAGTGAGGGGTGAACAGGCAGGATCGGCACCTCGAGCGTCTGGAGCGCAGTGCTGGGGACTCACAGCAGAATGCGGCCAAAGGAAGAAGGAAGGCCGGAAGGGAATGTCAGGCCATCGGGCTGGAAGGTTTTTTACGAAGGGAAAATATTGCAGGCTTTTGTATGAAGAGTTGCCGAGATCATTGGTGTGTTTGAGAAAGATCAGTGTGCATCAGAATCCAGGGAGAAGTGGGAGGAAAGTATCTTAGTCCTGTAATGCTGTTATGAGAGAGCAGTTTTGATTGGGTAACTTATAGACAAGAGAAATATATAGCTCTTAATTCTGGGGACCCGGAAGTCCAAGATCAAGAAACAGTTCGGACTTGGTTCTTCTAAGAGTTTTCTGTCTGCCTCAAAGACGATGTCTTCTCGCAGTGTCCTCCTGTGGCAGAGAGAGCAAAAAAGCTGAAACAGCTTTGAAAAATTCCCCAGGCCTCTCTGAGGAGCACTAATCCCACTCCTGAAGGCTTGACTTCAGTGGTACAGGCACCTCTGCAAGGTTCCACTGCCTTGCCCAGCACCACAGGGATGAGACTTCACCACCCGGCCCGCAGCAAGCGGGCCAGAGCCAGGCAGGCCGTTCCTGGCGGTCACGGCTCTGAGCAGAGTGGGGAAGAGGAGGGCGTGTGGCCGCTGGAGAGAATCGGTCAGCGGGGGGAGGAGCCCAAGGGAAAGGAAGGGGTTGAATTGACTGGACACTAGTGAGCTAGATTGTTAGTGATCACCCACATGCACACGTACATGAGTGCACGCGCACACACACACACACACACATGTATTTCAAATTTAAGATGTACTAGGCCTTTTATAGAACATACCAAGTGTTCTATATTTCTGGACTATTTTCCTTAGATGGACACAAACATAAGTAAAGCCTAAGTTCCTAGTAGCTAGAGGGGAAAGGGCCAAAGCCAGCTGGAACATGGTCTCAGAAAAGGAGTATGCCTTTTCTTCAGAAAAGAAAGCCTCTACGTGGGTTGTTACAACCCAGATCTCACGTGTGTGGAAGCCGATGGGCGTGTGGGCACATTCATCCTCGGATGAGAGGTAGCTAAATGAGAGGAGGTGAGCCCTGGTCAGAGGGGCCACTGGGCAAGACGCGGAAGGCTGTGTCTCCCCCAGCTCCTCCATCTTTTGTCTGCTTTCTGGCTGCCGTGGACAAGCAGCTGTCCTCAGCTGCCCAGCATGCTGTTTCTGCCTTGCAGTCGCTGACCGCTGGCTGCAGACTGAGCTAAGAGCCAAGATCTCTCTCCCCTCCTTTAAGTTGCAGGTGTCCGGTACTGTGTCTCAGCAGCAAGGAAGTGACTAAAACATGTAAGACTAGGAAAAGTGTATTTAACTCAAATACGCTAAACACAAGCATCATCCAGTCCTCAGCTGTGATTTCCAGGAGTGCATCATAAGAGCCCTCAGGGCTTTTGAGATCTCTTGAGATCTCCTGGCAGCCAATCCTGCCTCTGAGGCTTTTGGCCCGTTCTCTTGGTGAATCCCCCTAAGGGTATGTCTTTATCGGCGGCTGGGAAGGGGGTGCTTCCTGTCCCCACAGGCTTGTGAAAAGTTCTCACCGGTCATGGCTCATCAGGCGCTAGAGAAGAGACCTGCGTGCCCGGGGAGCTTGTGGTCCGGAGGGAGCCGTCGTGCTGGGCTCCTTCTCTGGGCGTCTGCCCTTGCGGGCTCCCCACGTACCCACGCGTAGAGGCGTGTCCTTGTGTTCGTACCTCGAGGAACGTTTTGTCACCTGAACTCTTACTTCAGTGACAACAACAAAACAAAGCATGAAATAACCTTCACCTTCGTACTTCAGGTAACATAAACAGTAGCCAACAGAGCAGATTTGGATTTTTTTAATTGAATTCTTATTGGTACATTTTATATACAGTTCACAGTCACACGCAACATTGGGGAATTTGTACCAGTATATGACAGGAGTTACTTCTCATTTTTACCCATATCCCT
>PVIC010021213.1:0-28798 GCA_004025085.1 Thryonomys swinderianus
CTGAGCTAAATCTCTGACCCTTGATGAGTTTCTTTTGCCATTGTTCACACCTCAAGCAGGGCATACAGTTTTCAGGGGGTCCAGGTAGCCTGGGTGGGAGTCCCTGATGGACTTTTGTGTTGCCATCTTGATTTTCTTACTGCCCAAAGGTTAATCAGAAAACAGGATTAAAATGTTATCTGCTAGCCGGGCGTGGTGGCTCATGCCTGTAATCCCAGCACTCGGCAGGCAGAGGCAGGAGGATTGCTGAGTTTGAGGCTTGCCTGGGCTACAGAGTGAGCTCAGGGCCAGCCTGAACTACAAAGAGAGACCCTGTCTCAAAAAAAAAAATGTTATCTGCTTTAAAATAAAAATATGGATGGAACCCTAAAGAATCAGTACAAAGCCGGGTGTGGTGGCTCACGCCTGTAATCACAGCACTCGGGAGGCAGAGACAGGATTGCTGAGTTCGAGGCTTGCCTGGGCTACATAGTGATCTCAGGGCCAGCCTGAACTACAAAGCGAGACCCTGCCTCAAAAAAAAAAAAAAAAAAGAATCAGTACAAAGATTAAAAGACTATGTAAAGACTACAAATGTATGCATATACTATACATATCTCCATACGTGGATATTGCAGATAACATAGAAGGCACTTCTATGTTCTCTCATCATTGCAATTGTAGCGTGAGTGCACTCTACCCTTTTCTGTTTCTTTTTATTATATAAGAATTTTTGAACTATAGACATGCTATTATTTTAGAAGTACAGGGCATTCCCTATAGACTCTGTTCCTATTCATTTAATAAGCATTTGTTGAATATTGACACTAAGTTATGCCCTGAGCTGATAGACAGATCCATGAGACAGACAGATCAGTGCAAAGCATGCTTGTCACAAAGAATTCCGAGAGCAGACGAGGCCAGACACAGGGGCGGGTCACCATCAAGTGACCTAGTCACAGGACACTGGAGATGGGATCCCGAAATCCCAAGTGTTCACAGAGGGGTTGAAATCAAGAAGCTTTCTGCCAGAGACAGCCATAACTCACTTACCCATTCGTCTAATGCTGAACACCTGGGTTATTTCTATTTTTATCATTAAAAATACTATGAAGGCTAGTTAGAATTAGTATTCAGGGGCACACATGTTTTTAGAATGTTGTTTTGCTTTATAACAGAATCCAAAAACTGGTAAGCATTGCTAGTTCACTAGCAGTGAGTAAGGGGCCCCTTCCTGGTGCTTCAGACAACACTGACCAGAATAAAAACAACAGAGGTCTGAAGTAACCTCAGTATTACCTTAGCTTTCAGTTCTTTGATAGGAGGCACCTCATGACCTTGCTTCCCTGTTTATTCATCACTTCAGTTTCTCTTTTGTGTAATTAATCATTAGTTTGTTTACTCCTGGAGATTTCTACAGTTCCTATTGACATTTAGGAACGGTGTATTAAAATATTATCACATTGTCTCCTACGGTTATTGCAAATATTGCTCCCTGGTTTGTTTTCTGCCTTTTAATTTTAATAACCCATGCTCTTTCAGAATGCACCAGGTGGGGGATGATAAAAGGTTATAATAACAGTGATAGAGCTGTGTTTCTTGGAGTGCCTCGCCCTGGACTGCAGAACCTTCTGTACATTGTATTTGCTCTTCTTCTTCAGGCTGATGCAAAGTTCTGAGTTCCAGGTCTCTCCAAATGGAGAAAATAATCTATCTGTCCTTGGGTTTTTACACAGTCCACCTGAGAAGATGACTAGACATTTGTATTTGGAGAAAGCCCTGCAGATATTGCTGGAGCATGGTGCTAATTAATAACTAATAAATAGGAAACTGGATTGAATAGGAGCACAGACCCAGCAGAAGCTTAGGAAGCCTTGGCATCCAAGCTGTGCCAGCAATGGGCCTGAGGGGAAAGGGTTGAGAAGGCAGCGTGGACATCCGTGGGGTGCCGGGATGCTTCAGGAGAGGTTGTTTCTAGCCTGCTTTTCATGAGCTCAAAACATGGCCTTGACCTTCACAGAGCCTCTTAGTAGGAGAGTCATGCTCAGGGAGGACAGGGGTTTCTGAACACTCTGGGAAAGCCAACATAGGTGCTGCCCTTGTGGGGACAGGAGTAGTTTCTGAGGACACGGGCCTTAGCAGTTCCTGTAGGAATGAGGACCCCAGAGGCAGCGGGCACCCTCTGTGGGCTTTAACCCAGGTTTCAGGTCGGTTTTCAGGCAGGCTAGGAAGTTAGGGATAAAGGACAGACAAAGAAGGAGGGTCAGTCTCCGCAGGTGAGGGAGTGAGAGCACCTATTTAACGGACTTCCTCTGAGGACGATAATGCAAGTTTATCTGGTGAAAAGTACATGATTTTTTCTTTTTTTCCCCTTTCTTTTTATTTTTCTTTTAGTTTTTTGAAACAGAGTCTCACTTTGCAGTTCAGGCTGGCTCTGAGCTCACTGTGTAGCCCAGGCCAGCCTTGAACTCAGCAATCCTCCTGCCTCTGCCTCCAAGTGCTGGGATGACAGGCGTGAGCCACTGTGCCTGGCATTGTGGTATGTAGTAGTGGGGATCAACTTGGGACCTTGTGCCTCCCAGGCAGACTCCAGAACCGCTAAACTAATCCTCAGAGCTAAAAAACAGTATCTTATAAAGGAAGCTAAAATCCACTAAATGCTTTCCAAGTGCTGTGAGCATGAGTGGCCATGGCGACAGTGACCTCACATCCGGCCTCCGCAGAGCGAGCAGCCAGGGTGGAGGGGACGACCCGCTGGTGTGTGGCGCAGAGCGGGGTGTTCTCCTCACAGGGTTTTGCTGCTTCTGGCCCAGTAACCCCTGTGACACCTCAGCCCCAGCCAGCAACACATCCCCTCACCTTTTTTCCACAATTTTCAAGACCGAAGAGCTGGACAGACAAGGGAAGCTACCAGCAAGAAAAATATCTAGGTAACTGGGCATTTTAAATTTGCCATTCACTTTTTTCTTTACCCTCATTACTTACCCCTATATCCCTTTAGCCTTTGAATATTTTCTATTTCACAGTATTTGTCATATATCCTAGAACTCATTTACATCTTCAGTTTCTCATACTAGAGAAAAGATATGGTATTTGCACATCTGTGAATTACTTATTTCACTTATGAGTATGTACTCGAAATATGTTCATTTGAATATAAATTACTAAAACTTATTCTTTTGGTGTAATACTCCATTTTATTTTTTAAAAACATATCTTCTTTATTCAGTCTCCAGTTGATGAGCATATGAGTTGTTTCCAAAAAAAGGAAACAAAGCTTATGCATATAGGGGGTGGAGGTTGTGGAGGGGCAGGGGAATGGAAAAAATGATAATTAAATTGTGTCTTATACTGGCACAAGTTCTCAGTGTCGATTGTGATCATGACGTGTATATAAAATGTACTAATAAAATTGTAAAAATAGGGCCGGAGGGTTAGCTCAGTGGTTCCGGCGCCTGCCTTGCAAGCGCAAGGTCCTGAGTTCGATGCCCGGTTACCACATATAATGCTGGGCGTGGAGACACGCCCACCAACAATCAACACCGAATACCACAATGCCGGATGTGGTGGCTCACGCCTGTAATCCCAGCACTCGGGAGGCAGGGACAGGAGGATTGCTGAGTTCGCGGCGGCTTGCCCGGGCACCATAGTGAGCTCAGGGCCAGCCTGAACTACAACGCGAGACCCTGTCTCAAAAAAAGCAAAAAAAAAAAAAAAAAAAAAGTAAAAATAATTAAGTAAATTTGCCATTCACTGCCGAAAGTATTTCTACTGTGTGGTTTCTGCCTGCCTAATGCCTCTTCGCGGCTCTGAGCTGTGGGGACAAAAGCGCCCCCACCCCACCCCAGGACATCCAGCCCTGCTGCCCTCTCCCCAGCTCCAGTCTGGCCGAGAGACAGAGAATCATACAGATGGGAAAAAGCAAAGTGGTTCATTCCAGACTTAAATCATTGTTTACTGCGAAACGTTTGGATTCTGGTGTTTTGTGTCGAGGTAGATAATCAGTACACACGCAAATTAGGCAAGATAATGAGCTATAATTTCTTCGGCCCTGAGGAGCATCATTGTAATGAAGAGACAGTTAAGCAGTTTTACAGCCACTGAATAGCGCGCGACATATTCCAGCAGGTGGCGCTCACCACTTGCACCATCGGGCACCTGCGGAGGTGACCTTGGCGCTGGGGGCGTCCTCCAGCCCCTCCTAAGCTCGACGCTGGTCTGAGCCATGGCCGAACAGTAAGTGTCTTTCAGGAAAGAAGAAATGCAACTCACTAGCAACACACCTGGCCATGGGTTCCCTGACATTTTCTCCCAAGAAAGGAAGAAATTTCTGTTTTTATTAGCTTCTCACGAGTCAGCTGTAGGCAGAGTTTTAGGGCTTTATGGAGCAGGCTGCGTCCCCAATCCGGGCTGGGGTCAGAGGCTGAGGCAGGAAGATTGTGAATTTCAGGCCTACAGAGCAAGACTGTCTGAAGCAGGAGAAGGCAGTTAAAAGTGGCTGCAGTACCTAGGCAATCTGTAGGGGGCAGCACCTGTCCTATCCCATGCACTTCTTCAGGCGGGTTAAAGTCCTGGGAGCCTTCATCAAGTTTCTTCCCGGTTCTGGGTTGGACTTCTAACAGTGCGTGTTCAACACAACGGGCAGTGAGGCATGTGGTTTCCTGAGCACCAGCGGGTCCTTCCCTAGGCCAGTTGGGGCGACGGCGGTGGGTAAAAACCCAGACCCTGCCCTCGCGGGAAAGCAGGGGGCTGGAGGTTGGTCCACCAGCAGGGAGGGCTGCCAGTCCGCGGGGGCTGGTTCCTTCCAGCCTGGGGGGACGAGGCAGCCTGGGCTGGTAGTGCCCCAGGGCTTTTCAAAGTGTGATCTGTCTGGCGGAATGAGCCTCCTCAGTTCCGTGTGTCTGAGCTGCGTGTGTGCTGGTGCACCCTGTCAAATCCCCGCGTTGGAGAGGCTGAGACAGGACGATCGCCAGATTCAAGGCAATTTAGTGAGAGCCTGACTCAAAATTATAAATTAAACGGGCTACGAATGTAGCTTCAGGGGCAGCGTACCAAGTAAATGAGGTTAGTATTCGGCCGAGTCCTGAGGATCGCACACGCCTGGCCTGAGCTCCTCTGGAGCCGGCTTGCTCTGATACCACATGGAGAGAGGATGGCACCAAGGGCCCCTCGGCCTGATCCATGGACCCTGCCTCTGCGCCTGCAATAAGGGTACTCAAAAGATTTGGTTCCCTTCAAAATAGCCTACATTTTGATTCCAAAATGATCCACCAAGAAAGAAAAAACTGGCAGCTTGGCTGTTATTCACTCATTTGTGGAAAACTTTGTTTCAAACTGTCAAACAATTTATACATCATCTGAGTACATGACAAACAATTTGTACTAAGAAACAATTTGCATTGTATCATGGTTGTCAAAGCTTTCGGCTATATATATATATATGTATATGTATATATATATATATATATATATATATATACATATACATATACATATATATGGCAAATTTAAAAATTTATCCTAGACCTCACCCACAGGGCTTTCCTTCAGGCAGTAATAAATTGTATGATTCTGTGAACAGACTTGTTGCACCTATTTAAAAAGTAACCCACGTCTCACGTTGAACAGTTGGTTCAGTAGTTGCCTGTTGATGGTGCATTTGCTAAAAGAAAACCAGCTGCCAGCACAGGAACTAGTCACAAGAGCAAAGCTGAGACTCCTGAAAAAAATGTTGCAAGTTCACAGTGGAGAAATAGTATAATCCTTGGATTCAGAAAAACATAAAATTGGTCTCATATACCACAAAGAAAAATGAAGTAGAACTGTAACTGTGAACATTAGACCACAATGATAAGAATGATAGTGAGCCTGGGAGTGATGGTATCTCCCACTTAGCGCAGCATTTGGGAGGCTGAGGCAGGAGGGTCCTATGAGTTCAAGGTCAGCCTGTGTTATATGAGTTCAAGCCTGGACTACATAGCAAGGCCCACCTCAAAATGAACAAAAAAGATTGATAGTTAATCCTTAACATGGAAGAAGCCAGAAATGGTCACATTCTGTAATACAATGAGACAAAGTAGAAATTATTGATAAACTATGCAGCAACTATGATGTCACTAGAAACACAAAGCATTGGCTGTGGCTATGTTTTACTTGATCCTAAACGTGTCCGGCACAGTGTCATAACTCAAAGAAAATAAAATGACAAGCACAAACTATCACAGAGAAATTTTCTAAGAGGGTCTAGACCAGAATTGATAAATGACTGATTAAAACAGGAAAAACAGTATGTATCTGCCCAAAAGATTCTGCAAGAAAGTTCTGGAGTAGACTGGTGAACAGAAAGTAGAAACATCCTAGGAATCTACCCCCAACACTGGGAAGACCAGCAAGGTCTGTCCTGCCAAAGAAGACTGAAATCAGAACCCATGTGCTGTCACAGTGAGTCATGTGCAAGGATCATGCTGTTGCCTTGTATGAAGACTGCCTTGCATGTGACAACTGAAGCAAAGATTATTTCTGTGGCATTCACAGAGGAATTTTTCACATAAAAATATATTTCTGCTTTTATTTCTTAGATCTTGTGAGCAGGTAAACAGTTGATTTTCAAAATGCTAATGTTTGTTCTACGCACCCATTACATATTACAAATTTAGTATTCTATTGTGCTGATATTTTATTTTCCTGTTAAGTACACATTGTGTAATATAATAAGACTCACAAATTAAAATTAAGAATTCACCAATATAAATACTCCTAAAAATTAAAGATGGACATTACTTGCCCCCATAATGTTTTTTTTTTTTTCTAAAAGTGTCTATGATGTCCAAGGGCCTGTGACTTTTAGAATAGGGTGGCCTCCCAGGAGGGGAAAAGTTAGGGTGCCTTGTAATGGGACGGGATCTGGTCTTGTGGATTCCACGGTAAAATCTCAGCTTTCCAGCTAACTGAGGCTCTCCAGCCCTACACCGTTTCGGCCCAACAGCAGAAGCTATGTGTTGGTATCGGAGGCTGCTGCAGAGACTTGGATACGCATGAGTAATCTCTCTGTAAGGGGTCAGCCACTGACAATTCACACATCCCTGCCCAGCTCCCAGGCACCACGGGAATATCCACATGGCTGGCAGAGGGCTGTGTTCCCATCTGCCCTTGTGATCCAGGACACCAGCTCACGAGGCAGAGGGGGCAGGT
Source organism: Thryonomys swinderianus (assembly GCA_004025085.1). Lineage (NCBI taxonomy): Eukaryota > Metazoa > Chordata > Mammalia > Rodentia > Thryonomyidae > Thryonomys > Thryonomys swinderianus. Next base: position 7,171 of record PVIC010021213.1, read on the forward strand.
GCTGGGTGGGAGGACTGAGGGAGACAATGCTTAGTCTCTCTCTTGATTTTACCAGAAAGGAAAATGCTGCCTGGGACATAAGTTTGTCTAAATTCTTCACTGCAAGTGTAGAAATTGAAGCACTTTGGAACTCCCTCGAGCTGGCTTTGTGCTGTGCAGGGTGCCCGGGAGCAGGGCAGGTTGAAGGTGTGGGCCCGACAGCACGTTTACCTGCCTGGGACACTGTGCACAGCTCCCATGGTGCAGAGCTGTCTTTCTCCAGCTCCTCTGGTAAGTAGGAGGAAGATGATAATTAACAGTCACGAAACTCTTTGGCTGGGTGGGTTTCTCATACTAGCCCAGTGCATTTTCTTTCTATGATGTAAGCTTATTGTTGGGAGAACAGTGCAAGTTTTTTATTTGTCTTTGGTATGAAATCTGTGAAACCATGGGAAACATTATGAGAGGCTGATTTGGAAACAGTGTGACAGAGATCTGACTGAGAAACAGCCAAGCTGCTAACAACACCACCCAGAGTGCTTTAAAAAAAAAAAAAAAAAAAAAAAGCAACACCTGTCTCCACAGAAGTTTCATAAAAAGGGCCAAGATGGCTCCTGGAAGTGGGGAGACTGGAGAAAATAAAGCCCTGGGTTAAGTAGCTCAGACCTCAGAAGCGTCTCAGGGCAGAATTAAGAGCTGCATTTCTGTGCCCAGGGTCGGTGGTGTCTGTAGGTTCTTGCCCGAGGCCCAGTCTCTCTCAGGGAAGCTTGGCTCTTCTCAGCTGGGCTCAGAGGTCCCCAAGTGTCTGAGGGAGGAGGACACCTTCTTGCCAGAATGTCTGTAAGACAGGAGAGGCTGCTGGGTCACCCTCAAATCCCAGCTAGGGGTTGATGGGCCCTTCAGGAAAACTTAAAGTGGTGACTTTATAAAGACATTTTGGATGGTGCCTCATGACTGTCATCCCCGGGAAGCAGAGGCAGGAGAATTGCTGAGTTCGAGGCTTGCCTGGGCTCCATAGTGATTTCAGGGCCAGACTGAACTACAAAGTAAGACCCTGTCTCAAAAAAAAGGAAAAAAAAAAAAACATTTGGAAATGTATTGTCTCAGTCACTCTCTCGTCACTAGGGCAAAATACCTGATACCCACAATTTAAAAGAAGAGAGGTTATTTTGGCTGGTGATTTTAGGATTTGGTTCGAAGGCTGGCCTGGCCCACCCTGCGGCTCTAGGAAGCCAGTGACCCCTGAGCAGAGCCAGGGGTGCAGGGTGCGGATTATGTATTTTCTTTATTTCTGATACTCTCTTGTTTGGGGCCTTGAACTGATGAAGCTGCACCTTCCTGGGCTGCCCAGTTCCTAGACTCCGCCGTCTCTTCTGCCATCGAGCAAACCAGTCGCCCAGAGCCACAGCCTGGTGGCCCCTTAGCAGACTCTGCCCCTGAGCCAGTCCTCCATGCCCGCATCACCCAGGACCAGGTCCGGACAGCCAGACCCTCCTGTCGCCCTGAGCTCATGGGGGCTGCTCAGAGGATCACCCTGAGCTTGCTGCCCCACCTCCTTCCAGAAGAAACCCTCCCGCTCCCGGCTCCGGGCCAACCTCGGTGCTCCCTCTGCTCCTTCCTAGGCAGCCCTCGTGCCCTCTGGCCTGCAGGTGGACAGCAGTTTGAGGGCCCATGAGTAGAAATGCTTCCTCTCCAACAGACATTTCTGGGGTCCACGTAGGGTGGAGTCCCACAGACGCCATGGTGCACACCAGCCCTGTTTCTCTCTGGTGTCTTTCTGGCATTTTTGTACAGCTTCGGAGCGCCAATGAGAGGAGGCTGCGATTGACAGACAGCTCCTGGAAACTGTTATTAGTGTCTCTGTCGGCAAAGGAGCAGCTGTGTGAGAAGGAGAAAGAGACAGAGAAAACACCGCCCTCCAGTGCCAGGCTGCTAGCTCACTCTCCCCCAGCGCTGGCCCGTGGACGTCAGAGCAGAATGCAACAGTTAGATACCCAGAAGCCCAGATGATGGCCCTGAGTTTGTGTTGAAACCGAGCCATTTACTCTGAGAGTCGCCACGTGTACAGAGGCTCTGGGCCCTTTGAACAGATCATCTCTCGGGTGCTCAAATGAGCGCAGCTGAAGTCGAATTCATGTCAGGAACTGCGCATCTCATAATTTATCACACTGTCGTTTAAACCATGAAGGTTCACTTCCTTCTCCCCCAAACTCTTCCTTTACTCTGTGCCCTCTGTCGGGGACATCGGCAGAGCCTCCTGCGGGTAGTTTAACAGCTGTAACTTGCTTCTCTTCTAAAGCAGCTTTCCGGGGCCAGCAGTGGTGCCGGCTTTGTGTGTCAGCTGAGGGCTGGACTGAACGCTTCTATCGCCATGTACAAATGAACGCGATTATAGACTAGATGTTGGCATGGCCGACAGAGAAGAAAGCCACATACAGTTCCCCTCATTCAGGGAGGGACGCCCCAGGAGAGAAGCCCGAGGCAGGAGGACAGGGCCACGTCATCGTGCAGATACCCTCACTCCAGGGCTGTGTCCTCTGCTAAAGCCCAAAGCTAAGTTTAGTCAAACTCTTTCCAACAAGGACCTGCCCTGAGAGCAGAGATATGTTGCTGAATTTCATGACATGCGTCCATAAATGTGAATGATGCTAGACTCGCACCCAAATGTGAATGGTGCTAGACATCGCAACCAACTTCGCCTCCCTCCAAATTCTCGGTCAAGCCCACGCCATTCCCGTCCTGCACACATCCCACTGACTCGGTGTCTACACGTCCAGACGCGCTCAAACCTGCACAGTGCTGCTGCTGAGCCTGGAGCCCGCACGGCTGCACGGCTGCCCTCCACACCGGCCCTTTGTCTTCCGCAGCCGAAGCCTCTGCTGTCTGAGAGCCGCACCCTACTCACAGGAGTCTCTTCTTCCCACCCATCCGAAGTGCCCCTCTATGGCCCTGCCCTGTGGCTCCAGCCAATGCGCATTATCAGGCTCACATTTCCTGTCTCCTCTTCTGGTGGATCAGCCACACTGCACTTCTCTCTGGCCTGCTCTGTCTGCCCCCATGAGGCACTTTCCACTGTCTTCTTTTTATCTCTTTACTATGCCTTCATATTTCTAACTCTCTGTCCTTCGTTCAGACTGATCTCTTCAGTGCTATCTACTATGTCTTACAGACCCAAATTCCCTCATCAGTTTTTCAGTTTATCATTTATCTCACAATCAGGCTTTTATTCCAATAACTAGAATTATTTCCAAGTTCCTCAGCCCTTTGGGGTCACACGGAGGTGCCCGGGTGTGGCCAGCACAGGGACTGCTGCGATGTGACCCGGTTGTGACCGGCTCTGGCTGCAGGATGCTCAGCATCAGCTGATGCCAGTTCGCACCAGTCACTGGGTGTCTGAGCAGTTCTATTAATAGGCAAGATAGCGCACACTCTAGATGCCTCTCGCCCCTGGGGAATCAGGGGTGGGAGGGGCAGGCAGAGGTCAGCCACGTGGCCAGGGACATCTGGGCTCGGGCCACGCTCTAGTTTATTTAGAAGCGTCGCTTGGATGGCTGCCACCATCTGTGTTTTTCTTCACCGGTTAATTCCACACACAATGTGGATAGCTCTGTGCCGGGTGCCACTGCACAGGTGGCCAGTGGTCGACAAAATGTGCACTGCACCACGAGCTGGCGGGCCCTGCACAAGCACACATGCACACAGGGCCGTAAACCACACATGGGCAGGGAGGGATTGCACATTCTCAGGTACAGTTATAAACTAACAGCTCTGGGAAGGAAAAGCATCAGAAAGCCACCGGCAGGTGGCGCTGTGTTTGGCTTTATTCCTGTGGCACGAGGGTTCAAACCCAGGGCCTCTCTACTGAGTTCTACCCCTAGCTTCTTTCTTTTTAAATTTTCTTTTTACTTTCAGGTCTCACTAAGTTGCTTGGTTGCCCAGGGTGGGTTGAACTTGCAGTTCTCCTGAGGGCTAGGGTTACAGGTGGTGTCACTGAGCTGACAGCCATGACTCGACTTGCCCATGGAGAACCGCTGTCCTCTGGGCACACCTGGCCCTTCATTCATGTAGCCTCAAGGGACTGATACCATTTCTTGCTTGTCTGATGTAGCACCCTCTTGCAGAGACCCTGTCTCTGTGTCTGAGGGCCACAAGGCAGGCATGGCATGGTGGTCTTCATGCACTCAGGGAGAGGAGCATCCCTGGTGAGTGTCCTCTCTCTCCCTCCCTCCCTCTATGGGGAAGACAACAACCTCAGAGTCAGGAAATCCCTTTTCCGATGAGATTCTAAACCCATAGACTGAGTCCCAGGTTATTTCCCAAACCTTTGTTACAAGCACCATCTGTGGAGTCCAGAGAGCGCACTGTATTTTGTTGGCTGTATTTTGTTTTTGGTAACAGGAATCCCTCTCAAGACTTTGCACTTGCCAGACAGATGTGGTGTCACAGAGCTAAATGCCAGGCGAATTCATTGTTTTTTAAACCATTTTTTAAATATTTAATTAATTTTCATTTTCATTGGCTTGAAGTTTATTTTTCACTGTGTTTTCCAAACTAGGCAGGAGCCTTGAGCTCAAGGGAGTGCTGAACCGACAGGGCAGTGCAACCGGCCTGCTTTTAAACACCAGGGAGCTGCTTTCTCTCTGGGCCTCAGTGACACCCACTGAGTGATTACGGGGTTGCATCTAGTGAAGGACTCGGTAAGTGAGATGCCAGCGTCAGCCTGTGTGGCCGGAGCTCAACGCTGGGACCACTGGGAGCCAGGCCTTTCCTCCCTCCCTCCACAGCCTCCGCTACTGATACTGTGTGCACCGTGCGCCCTCTGCTGGTTCGATTGAGCACCTCCACAGTGACCACAGTCCGAAGAGGCCTCGGTCTCCCGTCCGGCGGGAACTGGGCCCGCCTGTGCTTTAGGCTGAACCTGGGTGAGTTTCCAGGGTCAGTGATAGTTGTGGAGTTAAACAATGAAGACGGTGTTTTTAAAGATATTTCCACCTGAGGGCCGGAGATTTAGCTCAGTGGTTCCAGCGCCTGCCTAGCAAGAGCAAGGTCCCTGGTTTGATACCCAGTAACCACATACAACAATACCGGGCGTTATGATGCCCACCAGCAATCAGTACTACACACCACAGTGCTGGGTGTGGGGGCTCACGCCTGTAATCCCAGCACTTGGGAGGCAGAGGCAGAAGGATTGCTGAATTCAAGGCTTGCCTGGGCTACATAGTGAGCTCAGGGCTGGCCTGAACTACAAAGCAAGACCCTATCTTAAAGGGGGGGGGGGTTGTATTTCCACCTGAATCTGAGGGAAAAACAAAATTGTGTTCCTTTGAGTTAAGAACGGGCTCCCCACATCCACCAAGTGCACAGCCCTAGACCCAAGCAGCCTCAGATCAAAAACAGCTCAAAAGCCTGTAATCCCAGCACTCGGGAGGCAGAGACAGGAGGATTGCTGAGTTTGAGGCTTGCCTGGGCTCCATAGTGAGCTCAGGTCCAGCCTGAACTACAAAAGCAAGACCTTGTCTCAAAAAAAAAAAAAAAATGCCGCACCTGGCCTGAACATACACAGACTTTTTTTCCCCTCTTCACAATTCCCTAAATACTATTTAGAACATTTGCACAGCATGTTCCTTGAGTTAGGTCTCTGAGCCATCCAGGGACTCGAGCGTCTGGTGCAGAGAGGAGGCCTCTCATACTGCACATGTGCAGCCTCTGGTTTTATATCCAGGAGGCTCTGGGGCCGCGGGTGTGGGCGACCTTAACTGAGTCCTGGAGTCAAACAAGGACCTCGGTGGTGCCACCGGCCACCACTGCAGGCCCATCCTTCCAACAGCACCCCTGGTGGGACCAAGTCCACTAGGGTGCTCTGGCCTGCAGGACACGAGGCGGAATGGACCTAAACCACCCACCGCATGGTGGGGGAGGGGGGACCTGTCAAGTCTGTCCCGGTGCCTCCATCGGGTGACAGAGCTCAGCTCTGTAGCCAGTGTTCAGACAGCCAGGCACACGGGCCAGCACCGCCTGGACCCGGGCCAGCACCTCCTGCTCACCGAGGCCTGCACCTAGCTAGGTCGGTGTCTCCCCAGTCTCCTGAGGGCTATTAGAACAGGAACCAACACGGATGTTATTGGACCCGTGTTTGGCTTGAACAACCGGACTCTGCAGTCTGTGCTGGGAGACTGGGCCCCAGGAGAGGAGCCATTCCCGGGGCCTCTTCCTTCCTCCGTCCTGCCGGGCTCCCCGTGCAGCCCCCACACCTCACCCTTTTCACAGGAGATTGTCCCTCTGCGTGGTTCTGGGAGGTCCTGACTAATCCATGGGGCGCCCTGGCCAGGCAGAGGTGAAGGCCGGGGGATGCTGCCTCGAGGGTGGAGACAGCGGCACTGTAGCTTCCTCTGTTTTCCTCCCCCCACGCCCAGTCTGTCTCCCAGGTCTGCCTGACCTGTAGATTTGTTCCCAGATTAGTTCCTTGACGCCTGTTGTCCTCCCCTCCATAGCCCCTCCAGCGGAACACGGCAGCCCACAGCGTTGAGCTATGCGCCACCCCTGCCTGCAGGCTGGTGACCACAGGGCCATGTGGTCAGCCTGCTGGACACCCGGGTGCCCAGATGGAAACTGGCCTTTCTTGGAAATGACATTAGAGTTTGGTGGGAGTATGTATGTTTTCAAATGTGCCGTATTTTGGGATTTTGATAGAGTATACATCTGTGCTTCACTAAAGAAAATTAGTTGAGAAATGCAGAAATGTACTGTAGAGAAATCAGAAAATAAAACACAAAAGCATTCAAATACTATGACTAAAAATGTTCACATACAGTAGCAGCAAAGCCTGAACCCAGGCCCTTTGCACTGAGCTGCCTTTATTCCTAGGCAAGTTCTTGCTCAGTCACGGAGCTGCCTGCTCAGGACTCCCACGTGCCCTCCTCCTGCCTCAGCCTCCCAGAGTTCTTGAATCACAAATGTTGGCGACTATACACAGCTGACTTTAAATTTCATCATCACCTTTTAAAATGTTTTCTCTCACTCACAAAAGCAAGTTCTCAGATATGGCAATAATGGAAGCTCTGTCTCTCTCTGGTGGACAAGCCCTCCCTATCACTAAAGCCAGATCTGTTTGGATGAAATTTTAACGTGCAGTTTCACGTTCTGGTCACAAGGATCATAGAGCCCTCTCAGTGTGTGCGTGCATGCATGTGTGCAAGTGTGTAAGTGAACGAAGCACAACAGTACCGAGTCCGAAGCCCATTTAGTTTCGGGACCCAGTGCGCTCCAAGGTCGCCTGTGTCTGCAAACAGAAGCATTCCTCCGCTGAGTGTGGAAACGCGTGTGCACTCTGTGTGCTCACACCCCGGCTCATGGAGTCCGGGGACAGCGCGGCGACCTCGCGTCTGACCACCAGGGGGCAGCGCCTCCGCGCTGCGCCGTCAGCTGGGGAGACCCTGGTCCAGGATTATTTCACCTGCTGCCGGCCCCTCCCAGTCCCGCCACAGGGCTCGGCGCCCCGCTGCTCTCTGCTCCCGGCCTTGGCTTCAAAGCAGCGAGCCCAGCAGGCGCCCCACTCTGTCTGCGTCTAGCAACCCCTTTCCTCCCTACCTGGGACTCGCAACCTCTACAAAGGCCGCCAGGAACTTCAGGGTCGAGAAGAGAAAAGCTTCCTGGGAACCCCTCTCCCACCATCCAGCCCTAGTGACTCAGTGACTCGGGAGAGCAGGGAGAGGCCGACCCTCAAGGAGAAGAGAAGCCAGAGGGTCCTCAATTTCTTCTATTGCACAAGAATGAACCTTGCGGTACTTCTGAGCTACGCTTCTCAGGAGATTTCCCCACTAGGGGGCGACAGAGAACGAGTTTCCATTTCTTGTAAAAAGGTCTGCAAACTGATGATGTGAAGAGTCCACCCCCTTGCGGCTCAGAGCTGGACTTGCTGGAGCACTGGGGACCAGTGTCCTGTAGAGATGAACATCACCTCTGCACGTGTGCAGAAGATCGGGAGGCTGTGTGCAAATGGACTAGGGAGCCCCTCAGCCACCGCGAGGTAGTTGCCTGAGTGTCCACCTCACAGAGAGGGTGCCATGTCTGCCGATGTTTGCAGCAGCCCAGATCTGGCTGTCTCTCTCTGCTTTCTGTGGTTGTAACAGAGCACCTGTAGCCGGTAGGCTTACAAAAAAAAAAGAGTGTGGGGCCGGGGATTTAGCTCAGTGGTTCTGACATCTGCCTAGGAAGCAAGGTCCCAAATTCCATCCCCTGTAACCACATACAACAATACCGGTCGTGGTGACTCACGCCCACCAGCCATCAGTACTACATACCACAGTGCCAGGCATGGTGGTTCACATCTGTCATCCCAGCATTTGGGAGGCAGAGGCAGGAGGATTGCTGAGTTCAAGGCTTGCCTGGGCTACATAGTGAGCTCAGGGCCAGCCTGAACTATATAGCGGGACCCTGTCTCAAAAAAAAAAAAAAAAAAAAAAAAGCAAAAAACAAAGAACAAAAGAAAGAACGTGATTTCTGGACTTTAAAATATCCAAAGTGGGTGGCCGAGTCTGGCAAAGGCCACCTTCTTTGGGGTAGAGAGCCAAAAAAGCAGAGGGCCAAACAGCGAGTGTGAATTGAAGAGCAGAAGGGGCAGACTCCCGGGATCACCGACCCCTCCTGTAGGAGAGGCCCCTTCCCCTGATTAGGCTGCACCGGACCCTAACCCTCCAGCCACTCCTCTGCTGCCGACCGGGAGCTGGGGCTTCTGGGTGGCCAGGTACCTGGAACAGGACCCTGAGCAAGTCAACATTTGCGATGCGACTGGAACATAAACAAAACCCTGGCTTTTTCCTCGGCTGCTCTAAAACACTGATATTTCACTCTGTGGAACACTGAAGTCAATCATCAGAAAGTTTCAAAAGTAGATTCAGATTTTAGATTTCCCCCAATAATGATTACAATAAAATCATAACTCTCATAATCACTTCACAATTATCTCATGCTGCATGATCCTCATGACAAGCCGGAATGTCTTGGCAACTGAGGCTCTGATTTTGACCTTCGTGTGAGAAGAGGCATTGACTTTAGTCTCACAGCAGCTGTGTCGGGGCTCCTGGCTGTTCTGGGGCCCTGCCGGTGAGGAGGAGCCCGGGACCAGCAGGCTGGGCCTGACACTGCGCCCCTGGGAGGTGGGCTGAACCCACCATGGCCTGAGCAGCTGTAGGAAGACTGTTCTCCAGCCCCCAACTCCCTAACAAACGAAATGTCAGAATGTGGGGGCATAAAACCAACAGAGACAGAAAGCTAAAATGTTGCTTTTGAGAAAAATGGAACTTTGGGACTCAGAAGTAACTCAGGCCCTCCTGAGTCGTGAAGACTGCCAGGCAGCAGGTCACCAGGCTTCATCCTGCTGCCTCCCACCAGGCCCAAGTGACCCTGAACAGTGAGGAGCGGCTCTCACTCTCACACAGGCCAGTGGCCTGGCACGCGGAATCCGAAGACACCCCAAGAGCACAAGACACGTAGTTCCGGGCCACAGTGCCCCTCCCTCGGCCGGACACACTGTCCTCTTCAAGTGTGTATTTTTAAAATTCTGCCTCATTTTACCTTTTTATGCCTATCAAAAAAGATGAATCAGAAACGGGGTCAGGGAGGACAGGTGTGGTGGGCCTGACAGAAGTATTGTTTCGAAGAGGTGAACTTGGGTTTCCCCAATAATTAGTTCCATGTTTGACTTTTTGGGGGATAATTTTAATTTTTGAATTTGTTTAATTAGTTTTTACTTGACAAATAATAATTGTATATTATTGGGGAGCAGTGTCGTGTTTTGATAAAAGTAGACACTGTAGAAACATTAGCAGAAGGTAAGTAATATATCCAGCACCTCACCTACTTACCTTTTCTGTTGTTGTCCCAGCGAGAACACTTAAAATTGACCCATAGTAGTTTTGAAATACCCACTCATTCTTAACAGTGTAGTCACCATCTGAGCAGTACATCACCAAAACATGTCTCCTGCTGGGCGTGGTGGCTCACACTGTAATCCCAGCACTCGGGAGGCAGAGGCAGGAGGATTGCTGAGTTTGAGGCTTGACTGGGCTACATAGCGAGCTCAGGGCCAGCCTGAACTACAAAGCGAGACCCTGTCTCAAAAAAAACATGTCTCCTGTCTAACTGAAACCTTGGATCTTTGACCAAGGTTCCTGTGTCCCCCACTGTGCCCACCTCCAGCCTCCAGGACCACCAATCTACCCTGCTTCTGAGTCAATTCTTCAGCCTCCACATGTGAGGAATCACGTGGCATTTATTGGCCCCTGCCTGATGAAACTCCCTTGATATTGTCCTTTGGCTTTATCCATGTTCTTGCAAAAAATAGGGCTTCCTTATTTCTTAGGGCTGGATAAGGTTCTGTTGTGTAAATACCATGTTGTTTTTATCCATTACTCTCTTGGTTCCGAGTCTTCCAAGACTAGGTGATTGTAAATAATGCTGCCTCAAACGTGAAAGCACATGTAATTTTTCAACATGTGACTTTATTTCCTTTGGCTCTATGCCCAGGAGAAGACTCTCCAGACCATATGGAAAACTCTTTTTTAATTTTTTTGCAGAATCTCCACATTGTTTTCCATAATAGCAGCACTCATTTGCACCCCTGACAGCTCTCCAGGGCTCCCTCTTTCTGCCCCCTCACCCCCTGCTAGCTCTTGCCCTTCTGCTGACAGACACCTCAGGGCTGAAGCTGACATTGGCTGTTTGATTTGCGTGTCCTGAAGCTCAGTGGCACTGGGAAACTTTTCATGTGGCTGTTCACAGTCAAGTAAATCACACTGATAATGGCAGCTGACCCTGCAAGGCCAGCCTGCCTGTATCCAGAACCCACGTAGGGCAGCTTTGCCCCCTGCAAGACTCAGTTTCCCTACAAAAGCAGCATGAACATGTTTACTCCAGAAGTGATATTCTGTAAAGCTTGGCACTCAACTGCCAGTGAACTGATATTAGGTATTGTTATTAAGCTCCAGCCCACAGCGATTGCTAGGACAAAGGAGGGCACTGAGTGTAAGGCGAATGGCAGCACACACCTGCATCAGGGCCTGGACTCCCCTTCCCTCTCCCTGGATGGGCCTTTCCAGCCAGTAGGTTACTCCTCATCACCTTCAGGATTTTCGCCACATGTGGCCTCCTCTGAGTTTTTTCACAACCATCTTGTTCAAAACTTTAATATCTACTAATTCCTCTCTCCTAGCTTAGTTTTCTGCATACAAATCATGACTTCCCTCCACACTGGGCAGTAGTGGATACCGTGCCATCCTGCCCAGGGCCTTGAGAACCAAATTCCATATGGGTATCGCAGAATGTGTTGCTTTTCATGACTGTTTAGCACACTACTATACTCTTCATAGTTTATATATCTTGCAATAGTGGGTATTGAGCTTAGGTCCCTCTCATTGAGCGACATTCTCAGCTCTTTTTTTTTTTTTTTTTAAAGAAAAGTTCTAAGTTGCTGAGTTGCCAGGATAGGTTCAAACTTATGACTTCCCACCTCAGCCTCCAAAAATCCTAAGACTGCAGGCATGCACTATCATACACAGCTACATTGCACTTTAAAATAGCATACATTTATTTCAGACAGTTTTTGTGGCTCCAGGTACTGGGGACTGCTTAGGTGCATAGTTCTGGACCCATGTCATTCCAGAAATTTTTTTTATGGAGTCACCACACCCGTGACAACCTAGGTTCCAATATTTCATTCCAAGATGGTTTCCTTGTTCCAAAATGGCTCTCTTCTTTCAAAATGACTCCTCATTAAAAGAAAGCAGCCTTGCTCCAAGATGGTTTCTCATTCCAAGATAGATCCCTTACACCAAAATGGCTCACTTGCTCCAAAATGGCTCCTTATTCCAAGGTGACACCCTTGTTCAAAAATGGCTCCTCATACTACCATGTCTTCCTTGTTTCAAGATAGTGCCTCAATCCAGGATGACTACCTCATTCTGAGATGGCTCTTCATTCAAAAATAGCTCCCTATTTCCAAAATGGCTCCCTTGATCCAAAACGGTTGCTCATTCCATGATGGCTCTCTTGGTCCAAGTTGGCTCCTCAGTCCATGGTGGCTACCTTGTTCCATCTGGCTCCATTCTTCCAAAATGGCTCTTCATTCCAAGATTAATCCCTCATTCCAAAATGCCTCCCTTGATTCAAAATGGCTCATCATTCTAAAATGGCTTTCTGGTTTCAAAGTGGATCCTTATTTAAAAATGGCTACCTCATTCCAAAATGGTTCCCATTCCAAAATAGACCCCTTTGCTCCAAGATGGCACCCTTGTTCTAAAATGGCTCCTAATACCAACATGGCTCCCTTGATCCAAAATGGCTCCTCATTCCAAGATGGTAGTCTTGTTCTAAGGTGACTCCTCATTCCCAAATAGCTCCATTGTTCCAAAATGGCTGCTATTACAAGATGGCTCCCTTGTTCCAAAATGGCTCCTCATTCCAAAATGGCTCCCTTCTTCTTCTCCTTCTCCTTCTTTTTTTTTTTTTTTTGAGACAGGGTCTCACTTTGTAGTTCAGGCTGGCCCTGAGCTCACTATGTAACCCAGGCAAACCTGGAACTCAGTAATCCTCCTGCCTCTGCCTCCCAAATGCTGGGATTACAGGTGTGAGCCACCACACCCAGCATTATGGGGTGTGGTACTGATTGCTGGTGGACGTGAGTCACCACACCCGGTATTTTATCATTATATGTGGTTACCAGGATCGAACCATGGACCTTTCACTTGCCACACAGGTGCTGGAACCACTGAGCTAAATCTCTGGCCCCTCAGTTCTTCTAGTATGGCTCCTCATTCCAATATAGCTCCCTTGTTCCAAGATGGCTCCCTTCTTTCAGAGTGGTTCCTCATTCAAAGATGGCTCCCTAGTTCCAATATGGCTCCTCATTTCCAGATAGATCCCTTATTCCAAAATGGCTCCCTTGTTTCAAAATGGCTCCTCTTTCCAAGATGGCTCCCTTGCTCCAAAATGTCTCCCTTGTTCTAAAATGGTTCTTTATTCCAAGATTGCTCCAAATTCCAAGATAACACCCTTGTTCCAAAATGGCTCATATGCTCCAAAATAGCTCTCTTCTTCCAAGATGGCTCCTTCATTCCAAGATGGCTACCTTGTCCAAAATGGCTCCTCATTCCAAGATGGCTTTTTTGTTGCTAAATGGCTTCACATTGCAGGATGTGTCCCTTCTTCCAAAATGGCTCTTCATTCCAAGACAGCTCCCTTTTTTCAAAATGGCTTCCTTATTCCAAAATGGCTCCTCATGCCAAGATGGCTGCCTTATTTCAAGATGGCTCCCTCACAGAGCTTATTGTACTAGCTTACCTCACAATCTTCACTCCTGGCTGGCCATTTGCAGGAGAATTTAGACCTTTGTTTGAGCTGCCTGAGAGTCCTCCAGTAATACCTCAGTTACCTGTGTCCAAAGTTGGTGATCCCAGAGACAAATGTGGAAGCCACATCTTTCTGTTCCAGCCTCAAAGTCTTGCACCATCACTTCGGCTTTATATACTATTTTTTTGGAAACAGGGTCTCACTTTATAGTTCGGGCTGGCCCTGAGCTCACTATGTAGTCCAGACAAGCCTTGAACTCAGCAATCCTCCTCCCTCTGCCTCCCAAGTGTTGGGATCACAGTTGTGAGCCACCATGCCCAGTGCTGCTGTATACTATTGTTCACACCAGCGTGACCCAGTGTGGAAGTACAAGTGCCAGGAGGTACAGACCAGGGAAGAGCATCTTAAAGACTGGCGATTGAGGAGTCACTTTGCTTGGATCCAAACCCCAGGTTTGATGGGGGTAGTTACTCTCTGGAGATCTCTCTTTCTCTTAGCCTCTGGCTCTTGATGTGTTAAGTATTAGTATAACAGTAGTATTTAGTGGTATTTTTGGAGGATGCAATAAAATTTCAGGAACATGCCGGGAGTAGACAGAAAGTGAGACCTAAGTACTGGATATTATTTTAGTCCAAGGAACAGGGACAGAAAGGTTTTTTTAACACAGTAAAAAGAACAGACTGTTGTCCAAAAGGCTCCCTCTGGCTTCAGTGCTGAAAAGGGCTGGAGAAGCTGCTTAAAAGGAGGAGACATGGGAGAGGTATGGATGACAGAGGTCACAGTGGAAGCATGGTAATAAATACAAGGGAACACATTTTACAAGCCCTTTGGGAATCTCCTTAAGTTTATAACATACATGGTATATGTCATGCTTCTTGCATGTCTGTAGTGTCTAGTGGACCCACCTCCTGCCTGCCCTCCTGTACCCATTTCTCCTGGCATGTCCGGACTTCAGTTCACTGCTCCGCGGGACACCCTGCCCTGCCGGCTCCTAGGGCAGGCTGGGCAACCCGTCTCAAGACCAGCCATGTGTGCTTCAGGTTTGCAGCCCTCGGGGCTCTGTCCCAACTCGGCTCTGGCCGCTGACAGGAAAGCAGTCAGGGACACTATGCAAAAGGATGGACCCGGCATGTTCCAATAAAGCTATTCACAGCGGCCCACAGGGCTCTGTCGGCCTTGTGGGCTGGGTGGTCCAACTCAAAGGGCAACTGCTGGTTTTTTCTTGTGAGGCTTTTGCCTGAGGCTTTGGGAAGCAGGCTCATGGTCCTTCTTCCCCAGCTAGATGGAAGGGAAGGACCTTCAGCAAGAAGCGTCCTCTGTGGTCTAGATTGGACAGAGATTGAGCCCCTGACTCTGCCTCTTAGATGAACATGGCGGCTGAGAGCAACATGCCTGTGTGGCCCAGCTGGGGAACCCACTCGGATGAATCCAGAGCTGCCTGCCGGACACCCCTTGCCTGGCCTCAGTTCACAGCACCAGGAGCCGTCAGCTTGAACACCTCACAGTGGGTCTGACCAACCCCAAATAGGCTAAGAGCACAGCACAGGATGGGCACGTTACAAAGTTGAGATGACTTCTAAAGGGCCCCAGAATATGTCCTCTGGTTATTACAATGTTTCTATCTCAGTCTCCTCCCTTCAGCATCGCCCCTCCAGCCCTTTCTCAGCGCTGAGCCACAGCCAGTAAGAGGGAGCAATTGCAGGCTGTAGCGCAGGGAAGAAACTACGCTGCATGCCCTGATCACCCACGTCACCCGTAAACAGACACAGCAGATGGGAGGCCCACAACGTGGGTACTGTTTGGAGCGGGGTGCGGACTTAGAGAGGAGCAGCTGTGATTTGTTTCCGTTCTCCTTGGTGTGGGAGGCACCACCCCCTGGAAGTGTAAGCAAGGAAATTTGTAACGACAAAGCTCACCGGTTGGCTGCGACAAGCACTTCCCAACATGGCGAAGACAGCAGACCCGGCTTTCCTGATCTCCTGGAATCGCCGCACTGAACAAACTGCGGTCGTCCTTTCAGATTGGTTTCGGTGTGTGCGCGTGTGAGTATGCATGTAGAACACCCTTAATAACCACCTCTGGGAAGGCTTTTGCTCTGAGAAATGCTCTTGCAAGAGCCAGTCCAGAAGAGAGCTCCCAACACCCCACCCAGCTGACCGGTGTTTTTCTGCACCCCATTCTCTGTTCTATTTACACGGCCTGGGGAGGCGCTGCTCTTCAACGGGGTTTTCTACGTAATTTATGCACATGTTGATTTCAACATCTGCAAGTGGATTCAGCTTGATTAGCAATTTAAATGGAAATTTTCTAAACACAATGAATTGGCCCTCATTTGCATTTCTTGTCCATTATCTGTGGGCTTAACTTGGCCCTGAAAACCTCCAGCTGTGGATCCACATTGGGACTCTGTCTGGGGGGTCAGAGCTATGGATAACACCTAGTTACTTACATCTGAAGGTCGGAGGCTTGAAGAGATATTTTGCTCAACTGTTTCCCTTCTGACCCAAGATGGCCTTTTTTGGGCGGAAGTGCCCAAGAGACCCTCCTTCCAGTTCTGCAGAGACCCTGGCTGCTGGGCCCAGGATATGAGCCTCCATCTCCCTCACCCTGTTTTCCTATGTATTTGCAGAGCCACTTAGTGCTAGGCTGGAAGTCTCTCCCTTTCCCCACTGCTGAACAGAAGCCTCGTAACTTGAACACCTGTCTGCTCAGTTGGCACTGGGCACACACACGGGAGGGCCCTGGACCAGCACCTAGAGGGAGGTCTGGAAACCAGGTCTCCCCAAGCACTGGGTTAGGGATACAGTTAGGGTTAGGCTCAGAGCCCATGCCCAGGCTCCTCCACCCTACAGAGACTTCTGTTATCTCCACGAGGGGACATAGCCCAAACCAGAAGAGCTTTGTGCACCTGTCCAGGCAGAAGGGACCCTCTGAAGACCTCCTCAGGTGTCCACCTTCTGACCGGCCTTCCAGCACCTGCAGCCTGGCTTCCACTCTCCTCCCAGATGACACCAGCCAGGACAGCGTGTTGGAGTCCTGGGCCTGGGGTAGACACTGCCTCTGCAGCGTCAGCCAGTCTGCAAGGCCACACCGCCATCTGTCATCTGGGAACGGTGACCTAAAGCACCAACCGTTTACACTCACAGCTGGGAGGGCAGTCCAGAGTCAGGGCATGTACAGGCGCTGCTCCGACTAAAGGCCCTGGGGAAGGCGCTTTTCCCTTGGGGCTCCAGGCCTCCTCTGTGTCTACATGGAGATGCCAGTGCCTGGGCAAGACCTGTGCCCACCCAGGGCACCCTCATCTCAACCTTATTATGTCTGCAAAATCCCTGTTTCCAAACAAGACCAAGTTCACCATTCAATCTGGTTCAGACCCAGAGCTGACTCTGTCCTGGGATTCCAGAGCATGGAGGACAAATTCCAGCCCAGAAAGCCATGACAGGAGCAAGAAAGGCAATAGGAACAAGAAGGGCTGAAGCCAGTTAGAGCTTCGTGAAGGGGCCGGATACCACTGGCCCGCACTTCCTGTCTGTGATCCGCATCAGAAGTCACAGAAGGACCCAGCAAGGACATGAGACAACACATCACAGACTTTTTCACTATCTTCCTTCTGTTCTAGTCACCGTCAGAATCCCGGTTCAACACCCCACACCCATCTACCCATACGGCCCCCATTTCAGGTGTCCAGTGACACCTGTCTTGACCAAGACTGGCCTGAGCTCTGGAGGCCACAGGTGCTAAGATACCCACAATCTCACCCTGGAGACAGTGGAAACCTCATGTGGAAGATGCTAAGGGAGGAAGACAGAGAAGGAAGGTACAGTGGTGCCCTGGGTGGAGCCACGCCACAGAGTTCCTGGTGGAATCCAGCTCATGATTTGACAGCTCAAACTTGGACTCTGGGTCAGCTTTGCCCTACAGGGATCTGTGGGCAGGGCCAGCTTACGAGGGGAACACAGTGCCATGTCATCCTAACAGACAGCTGGGACACACAGGGCTGCGGTGCCGGGCCTTAGGCTGAGCCGCTTCCCCACCGGCCCTAACAGTCAGGGACAGTGACTCAGCGTGTGAGGCGGTCATGACTGAGGTCAGGGCTGAAGGATTAGGGCATCTGGACTCTCCGTGCACATGAAAGAACCTGATGGACATTATACTAATGTCTTCCCCAAGTCAGAAATTTCAGAGCTCAGCCTATAGCACCCAGTACAACAGAAGATGTGTTTCTGTGGCCCCTGATAATTTCTTAAAGCCCGTGTTTCTTAAAGGAGCAAAATATACACTAAAAATGGGTTTATTTTTCTTACTGTTTTGTGCATGCTTATCTATTTACCTTCTGATAAGCAGGATTCTTAGCGATTAAAGGTGAGTGGCAATCCCCGTAAGCAACACAGATTTGCAAGGGGCCGATCAGTTTGTAAGCTTCCTGCTTTACCAACTCCACGGAGGCAAGACCATGTCGGCCTCACAAAAGGTTGTAGGAAATCAAGTCCATGTGTCTTTGCTGGAGGTAGAGATGTGGCTACAGGACAACATCTTTGTGCAGGAGTCACCCAGAAGGAGACACAGCAAGAATAATTGGTGACTCAGACTTTTCCCGCCAGACAGGTAGGCGGCGCATGGCCTGAGGGGTGGTGGAGTTAGAGAACAGAGAGGGAGGTAGAGGTACACAGTCATCAGATGGCTGTGTGGTGTGGATAGCGCAGGCTTTAGGAAAATAATGCGAGAAGTCTGTCTAGTTTCAACATCACAGCTACTCGTTGGAACAATTCCGTCTCTGGCAATTTCTCCTGCAGAAATGCTGGCAGTGGAGGATGAAGCTCCTCTTCTAAGCTACTCGGGGCAGTGCCGGAGTGGCTCCTGCACCCCTGGGTGGTGGGGAGGACTGGGCCTCTTCACCGCGGACTACGCAGGAATAAAGATGCGCTAGGAGGAGGGAGAGGAGGAGCTGTGTGTGATCAGGGAATAGGATGGATCGCGGGATCCCGTGTCCCGAGGACCCCGGGCCCAGTGCCAGCTTGCCTGTGGCTAGGGTTCTGCGCGGCCGCACAGGGACTGGACAGCCCTGCGGGTGGGGAGGGGCTGCGTTTCCACCTCGCCGCCCTTTCCTTCCGTTCAGCTGTGGCGCATGCGTGTCTCCTTTTGTATTTACAAAAAAAGTTTCTGCATTGTGCTACCTGAACACCCATGTCGCCTGCAGACTCCAGAGGCGTCTCGGTAACGCCGGATGCGCAAGGGTGAAACCTCGCTCTGGCTCCCAGACCAGTGGGGAGCCGCCTCCCTGAAGCGTCCTGGCTGTTCAAGGCCATCTTCCTTTGCTCACCTTCCATTGTGCATGTGGTTTTGGTTGCCATGGCAACAGCAGGCTGCAAAATAGGTGTGTGGTCCCCAGGAAAACGTAACCCACTGGAAAGGGATGCTGAAGGGCCAAGGCTGCTCCCCTTCCCTGTCAGAGGCCCCGCGATGGGGTGGGCCAGCTGCTGGCTGACAGGCTGGACTTCGCTTCTCCGTGGACGCCTTCCAGCGGGAGCACTGAGTTCTCACTTGCTGTCATCATGTGCTTTACTGACTGTCCCCTCTGTCCTCCCTGCCTCGCTCTCCCTCCCTTCCCTCTTTCCATCTTCCTTTCTTTTTTACCCTCCCTCTCTCTCTCTCTCTTTCTCTCTCTCTCTCTCTCTCTCCCTCCCTCCCTCCTTCAGACCAAGACTGGCTCACTCTCCCCAGCTCCAGGACACAGACGGTGCCCTCATGTTTCTAGCGTTGAAGCCGGGCGTCTTGTGCTCAGCCAGCTCCTCCAACTTGCCTGTGCTCCCAGGTGCAAAGCAGCTGGGCTGGGGAGGGGGTTAGGGCCTCTGGCAACACACACCTGTCCAGCAGCAGCTCCAGAGGGGCAGATACCAAGCTCATTCCTGCCGGGCGAGGGAGGGCAGAGGGCCTCGGGCTCTGTGTAGCGGCATCCCTCTGACCTGTGCCTTCTGGCTGTGGCAGCTGAATCCCTAAGGCACTGGGCCTCACAGAAGGCACATTATCTCCCGGGTCAGACAGCACATGTTCAAGTTCATCGCCCCACGAGACAGAGAAAAGACAACCTCTTCACCTGAACGGCCGCTCTGCATCCATGCTCCCCTCAGGACAGTGTGGGCCCTGGTCTGGCAGCTGTGGGCCACAGACATCTTCTCTGTACCCCTGACAGTGAGAAGCCCTGCAGATCCTCCCTGGGTTGGGTGGCCCCTGGCGAATCACTGTACTAAGGCAGTGGGAAGCGTCTTCACAGATCAGCAGGCCACTCTCCCTTGCCAAGAGCTGTGTGCATGTCCTGCAGCTCATGGGGAAAGGACAGGAGTGCTGGCTGCATCGTCTCTGTCCAGTTGGAAGTCACCACCCCCCAGGGCCATGCAAGGCCTGCACATGGCTCTTGAAGCTCAGGAGGAAAACTCCTCACCCAGCTCACCAAGGGCCGCCCTTTGCATGCTGTCCTTTGACAGGGATATGCTACAGATGCTGGCTGAAGACTCCTTGTTTTGGGGAACCTGCAGCGTGAAGGTGGGGTTAGCATAGAGCCCCCAGGGGGACCCTGACTCGGCTGACTGGGTGGCTTTTTGGGCCAGTGTGTGGCCTGGGCTGGATCAGGTGTCCTACGCGAGGTCTTCAGCCCACAATGTGCCGGTTAGCAAGGGCACCACTTCCTCTAGACCAAGGCCACGCCCAGCTGGAAAAGGAAGCACAGGCACCAGCCTGGGACTCTGAAGGAAGGGGCACCAGAATCCCAGAGGCAGCAGCAGGGCATAATCCAGCAGAGGCCTCCAGGGCACACGGTATGCTGTCCATCCTCTCACCATGACGACGGGAGCATCCTGCTCCCCGGGGTCTCCCTGTGATGGGCACCTGCACTCCATTTGGGCCTCCTGATCTCTAAGCCTTGCTGAATCTTTGCTGACTGTGTCCAGCTGCCCTTCGCTTCTCTGAGATCTGGTGACTGTGTGGCAAACACTGTCTCACCTGAGGAAGAGACCTGAGTTTTATTTGCATCCAAGAACCTGGCTAGTATCTGCTGGGTAGACAAGGTTCCGGGGTCTATACACTTCCTGTCAGCCTTGCCAGCAGTGCTGGCCCCTGCACTCCGGCTCCTTCCCAGGCAGCATCGTCTTCTTCTGCTACTTCCTGTGTCTCAACCTCTGCACACTCCCAGCCTGGGTGCTAATCTCTGCCCTGCTCAGAGACCCTGCCCAGCTACAGATTGCACCTCATCAGAGGAGGGTCTCACTCCTGGCTAACTTGGACAGTTGTGGCAGAGTGGGCAGGTGTTCCTCCTGCAGCTTCTCCAGCCCAGGAAGGTCCCAAGGCCCTCAACTCCCCCACTCCTCCACCTGGAGCCGAACTCAGTGACTCACCGCACTCTGAACTCAGGAGCCGACTGAACTCAGGAGCCAGATGAGAAATGGTGCAGAAAAATTATAAAGAATAATAAAGATGGGTGTGTTGATAACAGTCGTCAGTTGTGTATGTGTTGAAATCTATTTTTTTTTTTTTTGAGACAGGGTCTCGCTTTGTAGTTCAGACTGGCCCTGAGCTCATTATGTAGCCCAGGCAAGCCTGGAACTCAGCAATCCTCCTGCCTCTGCCTCCTGAGTGCTGGGATTACAGGCGTCAGCCACCACGCCCGGCACTGTGGTATGTGGTATTGATTGTTGGTGGGTGTGAGTCATCATGCCCAGCATTGTATGTGGTTATTGGGATCGAACTCAGGGCCTTGTACTTGCTAGGCAGGCGCTGGAACCACTGAACTAAATCTCCGGCCCCTGGAAACTATTTTTAGTAAACTGGGATCAGTGACACATGCCTGTAATCCCATCACTTGGGAGGCTGAGGCAGGCATATCACAGCAAGTTCAAGGCCAGTTTAGACTCCACAGTGAATTGAAGGCCAGCTTAACCTATATAGTGAGAACCTAACTCAAAAAAAATTTTTGGTAAAGAGTCAAATTTCTTCTCAAAGACTAGGAAAGTCAGAACAAACCCATCAGCTTTTAGACTATTAAAACATAACATATCAAGCCAAAGAATATCCATGTTGCAAAAGAAAATAAAAACCAAAAACAAACAATTTCTTAAAAAGTGCAAAAATGAAGACAGCAATATAAATCAGACTTATTTCTCTTATGATAAACACATGTGAATTAATTAAATGTCTCTCAAAAGGGAAAATTCAGATTATTTTTCAACTCTAAAGGATTTTGTTTATAAGACACATACAAAATATAAATGATTCAGAAAGGCTAAAAAATTTTAAATAAGGCAAAAATGTATTT
>PVIC010021214.1:0-28735 GCA_004025085.1 Thryonomys swinderianus
CAGCTTTTATAGAGTGGAATATTTCTATAGGAAACTTGGTGTGGGAATGTGATGAGGGGAAGGAATAAATATGATACAGAAAGAAAATAAAAGAGCATGTATAAAGGGGGGAGGAGGGGGGAGTGGGTATGGATATGGGTAAAAATGAGAATTAACTTGTGGCATATACTGGTACAAATTTCCCAATGTTATATGTGATCTTGAGATGTATATAAATTGTACCAATAAAGAATTCAATTAAAAAAAGTTCTATCTTCTTTGTTTTTTATTTATAATTTAAGGAAGATAATTATAATTGAATAAATTTATTATTATTAATTTATTCAAGAATGTCTGGACTCCAAATATCTCTAAGTTTCTTTTCAAACTATTTTCCATACCTGCATTTTTGTCTTGAACTTCTGCTATCATTTGGAACTCATCACTTACATTAGTGTTGATGTAAGCTTATGGGTTTTGGCCAGTCAGATTGTGGAACTGTTAGGCACACTGCTCATTACACAAGGCCTATTTGTGTTCACACCTCAATAAATAGGAACAGCCATGGCAAAGAAATTCAATTATTTTTCACATACTTGCAACAGGTTAACTTAATATTTTTTCTCCTGAATTTCTTATTCTAGTTAATTATAGAGCCATCCAAACAGCCCTGCAATTGTAATGTAAGCTTTGTCTAATAAATGCTTTCTCTTTACCATTTAATAGTTCCTCAGTTAGTTGTACTTTCTAAATATGTGTCAGTCTTGTTTTTTCCTTCTCTATGTCTCTTATCTTCAGCTATTTCTTTATTCCACACTCTTGCCTCAAAATTGTAGCCTCTTATGTCATACTCATTCTCTAATCATTCTAACATTAGATGTTTTATAACTCCAAATATTCTTTAAATAAAGTAAAATAATTATGTGCATATATTCTTTAAACAACATATCAAATAATTATGTGTATATATATGGCACAATTAAAACCATCCTGTGAATATTTAATTGTAAGTTAGAGTCCAAATCTTTAATGTAGGCATGTGAGACTTTCTTTAATATTAACCCATACACTTTACTCATCTCATTTTGACTTTCTTACACTCTACTGCAGTTTTTCTTTCTGCCATTCCCTTTCTTTCTCACTCCATGTAGTTGTAGCAGAGAATATGATTCTCCCAATAAAATATTTGTCATACAATATTTTATTGAGCTATTTTTATATTTAGTTTAGTTTTTTCATGTTCAATTTCTTAATCACTAGGGTTCTGTATCTTATGCTTCATGTCTCCAACACCCGTGCCTGATAATAAATGAGTCTTGTTGAATTAATGAGTTCATGAGATCTGAAACTATTACTTGACTCATTCTGTCCTTTACTGATAATCAAATTTTATCAAAAATAAATCACTGATAAGCCTTTTCTTCCTTATTTCTAAACACAGGGCTATTTAATTTATGGCTTTTCAATTTTAATATTTGTAATTGTGTCTCTTAATTATCTCCAAATATCTCTGTTTCTTTCCAAACTGTTTTCCATACCTATATTTTTATCTTAAATTTCTTTTGCTATCAATTGCAACTCATCACTTACATTAGTGCTGATGTAATTGTTTTAAGTTTAATCTTTTTTTTTTTTTTTTTTTTTTTTTAGACAGGGTCTCGCTTTGTAGTTCAGGCTGGACCTGAGCTCACTATGCAGCCCAGGCAAGCCTTGAACTCAGCAGTTCTCCTGCCTGTGCCTCCCGAATGTTGGGATTACAGACGTGAGCCACCCCGCCCAGCTTCGTGGTATGTGGTAACTGGGGATCAAATTTGGGACCTTGCATTTGCAAGGCAGATGCCAGAACTACAGAACTAAATCCCCAGCCCTAATTTTTTCTAGAACTTGTTCACTTTCTTTATTTGCTGTTGGAGGAGACATGGCATATACAACCTTTCCTCTGTTTACCTTTCTCTCTATTAATTTTTTCTACAGCTCCAGTGTAACTCTTTTTGTTTCCTCTTGTGAACAACATCATCTTATATCTTCGTGTGTATGGTCAATAGGTTTTTCTCCATCCTTTTCTCACTTGTTATCTCCTAACTTTTAGGATGTTTTTATATTTTATGCATATTTTAATCAAAGTAATCATAGTACTTTGTGCTCTTATTATTATTCATAATTCTATACAAGTCTATTTTGTGTTGGAAGAAGTGAAGTGTTATTTATCTATGTATTACCTTTGTGTACTACATAGTTAACATCCAGCCAATCATTTATTGGATTTATGAGTGCACAAAGGAATGATAGTAAACAGGATTAGCGATCCCCATTTATGAATTCTATAAAGTTCACTTCTGGAATCTCAGGACTTCTGGGATTTAACCAAGGCTTTTCTGATTGTTGAGGCCTTTTGAAATTTTAGTAAAAATTGAAATATTATGGCTACTTAAATTACTATGTTGGTAAGTTGCTCTAACTGCATAAAGGAAAGGCTTTAGCAAATAATTGGTTAAAAGATTTTGTGGTTTCCATGCAATAGATAAATAGGAACCCTTGTAGGGGGCTAGTGTCAGCACTTCTCTTTATAAATCCCTTGGAAGTTAACATATAGTCAATTGTGAAATTTTACATTTCATATAAATGCAAAATTAGTGTGATCTATGTATGTACAAACATAAGCACATTTGATTTCACATAATATACTTGGAAAAACAAACATTCCTAATATATGTTTTAAGTGAGTTTAATTACATGACCCCAAAGCCAGGTGCTCTAGCAACATTGTAGATATTTTGCATTAGGAAAATATATTATCAACAAACTGTTAAATATAGCTTCTTCCAAAGGACACAAGATCCTAAAGAAGCATTTATTTGCACATTGCTTAGCAACATAATCATAACATTTATGAAATTCAGACACTGAAGATGCAAAAGATATAACTCTGTAATTGTTTCCTTGTCTTCTTGTGAGATATGGAGATGATTTTTCCATTACATGGAGTGAGAAACTTAAAAACACAGTCCAAAAACCCCACAAAAACATAGCTTTGTTAAAAGTTATATTTTTGAATAGTTTTGAGAACTTTCTGCATTCTATGTATATTAGATTTGCAAAGATCTCATACTCAGAGAAATAACTAAAATTCAGAAAGAATAAGAATTTAAAGTGCTTTGACATATTGAGGAATCATTACTAGTAATGCTTTGTGTTACCTTCATTCTTCAATATACTTCTTGATCTGACTGTTAAAAACAGAACAAAGAAAATTCATTTAAAATTGAGCTAGAGCAATTTGTATCAAGCATCAAAAAAACTTGTCTGGTTCAAAGAGAAGTTAGACATGAAAGTGGATTTTGATGAAAGCTATATTTTCTTATTCACTAAAAATTATTAAATATGCACATATCATGATTTGGACCAAAAAAGTTAAGATATAGATAATGGAATAAAATTGACATTCAAATTCTAAACAACTGTTTTTCATTCTTCTGCTTTACATATCAATGCTTTATCTTTATTATATAAAAGAAAAATTGACTTCAGGCTAATAATTGAATATAGATGATATCTAAACACTGATTATTTCAATGAAGTTATTGTGGTTGCTGTTTATTATACACTAGAAATGTTTGCTGAAATGACTTAGGTGAAATCTAGGTACTGCCTACATGGTAATGATAGTACCTAACTAATTAGTCTTCTCTCTTGGAAAGTTTGAATTTGAAACCCTATGTTAGTAGTCTTAGAAGATGATGTTGGTTTATACGTAGGTAACCAGCAATTTTTCTAGTGACACTGATTAGTAAAGAGTTTTGCCTTGAATAATAAGAAGTCTCTCCTGTCTTAGAGCTTGATTTTTAAGAGGTAATCTACTCTATACCTGACAGGAGTGATACTCTTTGGGATGGGTGCTGACTACACTGAATAGTCATAGCTAGGTACTGGCCCTGTTAGACCAGCCATGTGAGTTTTGAAAAGAGCTTGGGTTATTGGTTATGAAATATCAGCGGATCTTGAGACTAAAGTCAACCATGTAGGCAATCCTCACTGAGTGAATCATTGTTAGCTAATCATTCCTTATTATTACTGTTCAGGACACTGAAGCTTAAATGATCTTCCCTTGCTAACAATACTCTGTGTATTGTCACACTTGGGTGCTAGGAGGGAAATGTGTCCCCAGGACAAAAGAAACTCCAGGCTTTGGACATTACCTCATGTTGCCTTACGTATCCTTGCCTTTGGCAGTTTTACTTATAACCTTTCCCTGTTAAACTATAATCATGAGTATAATTATTTCCAGTGATTTCTGCAGGTCTTCCTAGTAAATTATAAAACTGTGTATGGGTGTTAGAAATACCAAACCCTTGCTTGGTAGCAGAAGTGAACCCATTCTAAGTACTGTTCTGTGAAATGTTGAAATTTGACTAATCCTAGAGACTCCAAGGGATTGTTTGAATCTGAGGTCAGAATATTATCAAGATGGGTGGAATAGTAGATGTGGAGGAGGAAAAGTTTACCCTTTACTGTACAAAGTTATAAATCATACAAAGTCCTACACACTTCTGTAATAGAGTAAAATGATGTAATTTTTTTCAATTTCAACCTGAAAAGAAAACAAAGTTCCAGATCATAACTAGCATTATTAATGTAAATTGTGGTGTGACAGAGAATTACTCAATATAAAATGACAATTTCATAGTTTTCTCTTTCATAGCCTGTTATGAGATCAAGGTGGGTCACTCATAAAAGGGCTATAGCACTACCACTCACAAAGGTAGGATATAAAATGTTGTGTATCACTTTAAATAGTGTGCTGAGTGATGTCTCACAAATGTTCTTCCCTTACAAAGGATGTTGTATTGTATTCAGACTGTGAGACAGTTAATCAATGTGTAAAATGAGGGAATCTCATGGACTTTGCTTGTTTTTTTTTTTTGTCACTAGTATGTGTGTTTTACTATGACGTTTTGGTACTCGCTATACCCTGATAAAATATATCACCATGATGTTTTGTGGGAAGATAAAGATCTATTGATAATCCATGGTGATAGAGAACATGAAAATCGTTTTAGCTGGAAAAAAGCAGTAAGAATATGCTACATGCATAATAAGTCAAAGAAAGTTAACTGCATATTGGCTATGATGATGGATATGAAAAAACAATATTAGCTCAGCTTGTTAACAAAGAGATGATGTATATTGGTTTACATAGTTTAAGTCTGGAACCCATAAATATGTTAGCACTTGATCATATTTTCAGTACTATGTATACATTCTGTGTTCTATCTGGCTTTTGAAAAAAAGCCAGAAAAAAAGGAGTTATATATTGATCTAATATCTACCAACTCCTTAATTGATTCCCGGTACATCCCAGGGGGATGGTACTGCTTTTAATTAACAGTCTTGGCAGAAAGAGGTGCACAGTTCAAAGACATCCTGTGGCCCTTTCCACCATCATAGTTCTCTCCCTGTGGGTTCAGGTTCTAATGTGATGAATGCACAAGCTACAACATCTACTCAGGCTCCACATTATCTGGACCCACCCAAAATGTAATTATCCACCCAAAAAGTAATTCAGACCACAACCTCCTCTATCACTATATGTCAAGAACATGATAACATTTTAGATCTCTAAGATAATGTTATGTTCTTTTTATGGTTATCATAGTAAATAGGTAGAAGTCACAGATATTGCTTGCAGTGTTTGAGGCCATTTATACTTGTTTTGGGGCAAATTAAGTGATTACACATTCCTGTTTGTCAAAGGAAATAACCTTACTTATTTTAACTGAGTATTCTGCCTCTTGCCAGCTCCTTTGACTCAATTTGGATTATAATGTTTATCTCATTTGAATATTTCTCATGTGTATTTTATTCAAAGATCTGTGAATTGGTGTAGGTAGATTCAATACACAACATTCTGTGATTGAGCATTATAGTCAGAATGTTACCCAAAATACTTAAAATGATTCTGTTAGGAACTTACTTGCATATAAGAAAGCTGAATATTTATTTAATTTATTAAGAACTCAGGATCTATTCATTATTGCCACATTCAATTAGCTACTTATCTCTCCTTAGAGTTAACAGAAACAAAGACATTCCTTTGATTACCAATTTATCACTTCTTGTGATTGTGTTCATCTCTTTAGATGTCATATTCTTTGGTCTCTAACCCTTGGAGCACAGGAAGCTTAATTCAGTTGCAATGTTCTGTTATTGGGCTCAGTGGTTCTGCTGCCTGCCTAGCAGGTGCAAGGTCCCTGTTTCAATCCTGGTAACCACATACAATGATATTATATTGGGCGTGGTGACTCACATCCACCAGCAATCAGTACTGCACCCCACAGTGCTGGGCGTGGTGGCTCATGCCTGTAATCCCAGCACTCTGGAGGCAGAGGCAGGAGGATTGCTAGTTTGAGTTTTGCCTGGGCTACCTAGTGAGCTCAGGGCCAGCCTGAACTACAGAGACCCTGTCTCAAAAAAAAAAAATTCTGTTATTGCTCAAATGATCAGTTTATACAAAGATGACAATCTTTTGTCTGCAGGCAATGAATTTCCAGATGCCTTAGTGAAGTATGTCCTCTCAGTCTTTCTGAAAATATGTTCATCTGTAGCTAATAATCACAGTGTGTGTGTGTGTGTGTGTGTGTGTGTGTTCATTATCCTTGTGAATTCTTCCTTTACAGGATATATCTTTCATTATTTCTAGGCCATCACTGATACTATCAGTGATTTAGGCAGTTTAGTACATTGATTGAACCCCATTCTAGATATTTAAGTGAATCCATTAAGCCCTGAAATTCCAGTAAAATTCACAGGCTAGGGAGTTTGGCTCATGTAAGATTTATAGTTGGAAAGACCAAGATTCTAAAAGAGAGAAATATGTAGAATATAAAGATGATGTGCTTTAATACAGATCATGACAGTTGATACATTTATTGAGGATGTGGCATTTTGTGAATTATTTTATAGAGAAAATGGATTTATCACTATAGTAAACATATTAGATTGGTGCTGTTAATATTTACTGTTAGAAATGAGAAAACTGAGAAAAACAAGTTACTTATTTACTGATACAAACTTTCATCTTGAAAATTTAAAATCAATTTAAGACATTTTTGGATGGTGTTAGAGGGCTGGAAAACTTCTTTAATACTATATAATTTTGTTCTTCAGATGAACACTCAACACCAAATTATTATTACCTGTGGTACTGGAGATAGAACTCAGAGCCTTGCATCAAGCTATATCTTCAATCTTTTTTTACTTATTTTGAGACAGTGTCTTTCTGAGTCGGTAAACTACTTTAGAGCCATTTTGTACTTGTGATCCTCAGGCTCCAAGAGTTTTGAGATTACAAGTATTTGCCGTCTACCTAGGTTTTAAGTAAATCTTGAGGAGAGATAGGCTAGAAGGGACAGGCATATGGTTGCAAGACACTGAGTTTCTTGAGTGGGAAGACCACGACACTCTCAGGAAGAATTAACAAACGGAACAACTGAAAAGAAGGCATTTGAAATGTGCAAGAGTCAAGACTCCTCTCTTAATCACGTTTATAAAAATAATTTATATTTTATAAATCTATCTTTAAAATTTTTACTTTCCATTTATGAAAATTGTATTTTTTTTTTTTGACAGCGTCTCACTTTGTAGTTCAGGCTGGCCCTGAGCTCACTATGTAGCCCAGGCAAGCCGCCGCGAACTCAGCAATCCTCCTGTCTCTGCCTCCCGAGTTCTGGGATGACAGGCGTGAACCACCACGCCCGGCTCTGTGGTATGTGGTATTGATTGCTGGTGAGCGTGAGCCACCATACTTGGTTTTGTATGTGGCTACCAGGGATCAAACCAGGGACCTTGCTAGGCAGGTGCCAAATCACTGAGCTAAATCTCTGGCCCCTGTATGGAATTTTGTAAAAACCAAGGTGCATGACAATAAAATGAAGAAAATAATTAAAAGACAAGAATTATGTTTGCACAACAAATCATACCTTAAAGCATGTCCGTAAAGTACTGAGCTCAGGCTGGGGATTTAGCTCAAGTGGGAGCACGCATGCCTTGGAAGCATAAAGACCTGAATTTGATCTCCAGTGCTGCAAAAAAAGAAAAAGAAGATGAAAAAAAAGTAAATGAAAGTATTGAGCTTATCAAACAAGCTCACCAAACAGTAGCACAGTAAATTTATCATTCTATGTGCCAACTTAATTTGTAAGCCTGATTGAAGAAATATGAAAAAGATAAAATCAAAAAGATATAGAAAAGATTTGAAAATATTAAATGACTTCGGATAATGATAATGTACTATGTACTTTGAAGATTTAAAAGAAATATTTTGAGTGCTTTCATGAATGTTTGAAAAAATACATTTGAACACTAAATGATGAATTATGATTGAAAGGTCACAAGGTATCCTATAGAATGTGCAATTTTTGTTTTCGAGTTATGCTAAAATACATTTACTAGATAAAAGGTAGAAAAGAGTTTTCACATATGTACCGAGTGAAAAACTTTGTCAGAAAAAGAACTAATATGTGACACTGCCCTGAAAGTTATAATCTTGATTCATTTGAGATACAAAAGCAATTGACATGCAGACAAAGAAAATAGTGAAGAGTAAAATTGAAAAAGTAAGTAAAAGCTAAACAATGAGGATCTTCTTGGAAAGGGAATCTGAATTTTCTGTGCATGCAGTAGTGCACGATTGGAAGTGAACTACATCACCCAACTTGCTTTTAGAAGATCCTTCTGCTGTCTTGTGGAGATAGATCATACATTCAAGAAGGGAAAGAGTAAACTATTAGCAGGGCATTTCGATAGAATTAAATTAAGATATGCTATTTCAAAAGGGCACTTTAGGTGAAAAAAAAAACAGAGGAGTAAATAGATTGCAGTTATATTTTGGAAATAGAAGGTCTGTTTGACTTATTGAGAATTGAGCTGTGAACAAGAAGGTAAAAGGATAAATTGAAATGACCTCTTTTGTATGATGACATATCCTGGGAATTCAGTGATTGCATTTGTTATTAAGAAGTAATTTGTAGAAACAGGCTTAGGATAGCACTATATTTCATAATGAGGTTTGGGGCATGATAAATTTGAATTGTCCACTAGATATCCAAGTAAAAATTTTGTAGAGTCATGGGATATATTTATAGCAAAATTCTGCTCAGGGAAAGATGAATTATACATTTCTTTGCAATCAGTCTTACTGAATTGTAAGGTACGTGGAGATATCTCTCATCTTAATAGTTGTTATTTCCACCCACCTTTGCTGGTCCATGGACAGTACTAAATCATAAATTGCAGTGTAAATAAATGGTAGGAAAGTATTTATAAAGGAGGCAACGATCACATGTGCACATTCTTTGTCATCGTAGTCAGCGTACAATAGTGTCCTGATATAGAATGCTTAGATTCATCTTCAAATTTGGCTATGCCCAGGTAAGTAAACTCAGAAAGTTATAGTTCTATATTTTTTAATGTAGAGAGGACACAGTACTTTAGGTTCTATTTCTTCAATGGCAATGTTAGGAACTCCACAGAACTTGCTCCTGTAAAACTAGTGGAAACTATTTTAAAAATTCTGTATTGTAAGAAAATTATCCTAAAAGAATAGAGTAAATATTTATGATGATCTTTTAAAATTGATAAAAGCCATGAGAACTTGTGACATTTGAGAAAAATACACTTTTTCCTTTCATTGGCTCAGCTCAACTTGATGGAAACTCCATCAGAGAGTTTACTGTGATGTCAACTTGAGTAGATTAGGAAATGTCTACTGCATTAGTGGACATTAGTGCATTAGTGAATTAGTAGTAGAACCATCAGTTCTGATTTGTCTGTGCATGACTGACATATAGGCTGTAAATTAATGATGAAAGACCCATGCTGGATGCTGTTAGCCTTGCAATCTGGATTAATAAAAATGAAAAAAAAGTTATCATTTTTGCTTCTTCAGAGGAGTTGCAGTATTTGCCACTGCATTTGGACATTTGTCTCCAGTCCCTTCAGGCTTTCTATGGAGCCTCTTCAGCTTCCTATGCAGGCAGTGAACTTCAGGCCTTCAATTTTCCACTGGATCCTTTAGCTGTCTTGTGTGAAGATGGCTCTTTTGCACTCTTCCACTCCTGAAATCTATTCTAGTGAACCCTAACTGGTACACTCCACTATAGGAAGTCATGGTTAAAAAGATAGGGCTTAATTTCTCTTTACCTCCCAATCAAGGGTCACCATAAATAAGTGAGAAGAACATTTTCATTATCAGCATTATCATGCTGTCTATCTCTAATAATACTCATGAGTACTGCCCAGATGATAAGAGCTCCTTTCTGCTTTTCTTCTCCTATCCATAGGATGGAGGCTGCATGTAAACAAGGCAAGTGAGAATCCTGTAGTCATAATTATATTTAGCTAGCTTGCTCATAGGGCAGAAGGTTTATCCAGGGAAAACAAGTAAGGTAAATTGTGAGCTATTGATCCATCAGGTGTCTAGAGTTGGGGAATAATCTGTGAGAAGAAGCTAAGACTATTCACAAGGAAAGACAGCTCTGAAGCTCACCCTCCAGAAACTGACTTTATTTGAAGCAGAGTATGTGGGAATTTACGTCTAAGTGTTCTCTTAAAAACAGTAGTCCTTCTTCATTAAACCCACAGGCTAGATACTTTAATAAAGGACGAGAAAATGAGACAGTTAAAAAGAGCTCCCCTGGGGTCAGAATAAACTTCAATCTGATTTCAAAAAACTACCTCTACTTGAATTAAAGTAAATCAGACTACAGAGCAATTTATGAATAAACACATTTTCAAAAATAATAAATACCAGTCAGTAGTTAGTAGCATCTAACTTCCAGGTGCAATATTATATGAATCAGACAGAATAACAGTGATATAAAGGGAGTTTCAAAGACAGCCCTGCTATTACTGTTGTCAGCTCTGGTGACACACACTCAAGGAAGTGACCTCCGTAGAGTGGCACCAGAGAATTCACAGTGTGGGAAAACTGTCTCTGTTAAGAAGGCACCAATAAGTGACCAAGCAACACATGCAAACAACCACTAAAATGAGCCCAGTAGAAGAAAAAGGGAAATAAGTATTCAGAATTGCTATGGGATATTGGCTAAAATATTCAGGTTCTACTAACAATTTTGAGACATGAAGATTCAGAATGGTGTAATTCATGTGCATAAAAAAGAAAACCAAAAAGCAAAAGGAAAAAAAAATGTAAAAAACTTGGTTAAGAATTAAAATTTCAATATCATCATTACCTTCAGACAATAGAAACCATGCTTCAAGAAATAAAGGTGTGAAGATAATGCCTTTTAGCATCAACAAGGAGCTCAGGTTATAAAAAATAAAAAAATGAACTGAAGTTGTGAGTTGAAATGTCCAGTAAATAAAGTGAAAAAATTCATCACATACCCAAAAAGTGAATTTGAGTTGAGTAGAAGAATAGAAGAACTCCCAAATAGATAATAAGGATTATGAAATCCAAAAAATAGAGAGCAAATAGAATGAAAACCTAAAGGACCTATTTTAAAATGAGGGAAATGGAATAAGATAAACAATTAGATAGATCAACATATGCATGATAGAAAAACCAGAACTAGAAGGAAAAAATAACAGAAAATTTAAGGAAACAATCTCCCCAAATCTTCCAAATTAAAGAAGGAGAAAATCTTGAGCCATTAAACAGAAAACAATTTGGCACATATTGTGGAACTTCAGCAGGATTTACAGGTGACCAGGATATAGTTGAGATGACTTCTTGCCAAAAGTACTGTCAGCCACATTGCATTCATCTAGGTAAATTTTTTTTTCCAAAATCAGAGCAAAAGAGACACAGCTTCAGATAAATAAAACAGGGCAAATTTATGTCTACTAAAGCCACTTAATTTAATTACTAAAAGATATTAATGAAAAGCAAGTAAACCAAAATTTCAGTTCAAATCAACTCAAAAAGGAGAGCACTAATATAGATAATTATACAATTGTATAATATAAATAGATATTTTTCCTTTCTTCCTTTATGTGATTTTAAGAGTAATTGTAGAAAACGATTTGCTTATAATTTTTATTGGATGTATAGAATATATAATATATTCTAGAGGGAAAGTTTGACTAATCCATTTTGTTCCACAGTATCTGTCTCATCATATAATATAACTTTTATTAGGTCAGTACAAAGACCAAATACATCTCAGGGAAGAAACTCTTTCTGACACACTAAGAAATCTGAAATATAGCATGGTAAAACAAGTTCTATGGCTGGTTTTAGGATTCTTTGAATAGTAAATGTAAAAAAATGGTTCAAAGAATAGGAGACTGAAAAGAAACACTGAAAATTAAACAGTCATGTATTAATGTCTTTAATCCTAAGTGATGCTTATTAGGTAGAAAAGTTGAAATATTAATTAGTTTATTTAAAACTTATTTTTATATTTTTCTTATTAAATAACTAAGTAAGTCATTTTATGGACTCTGAGGAGAACAAATGATATCTCAAGGGCTTTGTCATATAAACTTGTGCTTTTCATATTTTCTGTTTTCCTTCAGCTGCTCTGATCATTTGAATTAAGTTTACTGTATAAATGAAATTATTAAAACTGCTTGAAGTATCAAACCAGAATTTTTTTGTGCTACTCATTGGGAAACTATGCAGACAGTAAAAGTTTTAAAAGATAGTTTTAAGTAGAATAAAATTGATAAATGTTTTGGTATTACAAAACATCATTGTATGTACATGATTATAAGGAAATTTTAAGGAATTTAAAAGCATTTTAAGGAAGGATCACATGTTGAAAAAGTCATTCGAAGGTCTTCCATAGGTTCATGATAGTATTTATTACAATTTGAGGTTGATGACACTTTACTTTTTAAATGCGTTTTCCCAGAGTTTGATCAGAGTTGAATTGTAAAAATTCATTCCTTTAGGTGTCTTGCTTTTAGGAAGTGGAGTCTTGTTAGAAGAGAAGGGTCACTGTTGACATGACCCGGAAGGGCACTTTCTCATCCCTGCCTTTTACTCTGCTTTCTGGCTGCCAGGAATTGAGCAGTTTTTCCCCCATCCTGCACCTAAGCCATGATGTATGTCCTGTTTTGTCATTGCTTGACTATATACTGAGATGTGACCTCAAAACGAAGAGAAAAGAAAAAGAACCCTCTGCTCCTTTAACCCGTGGCTGTTGGGTATCATAGCTAAGCAACCAGGAAAGTGACTAGAGCAGAAGGTAACATCCTGAGCAGAGGGAAGATTGGCCAGAACACCTGTGCATAAAACTCATGCTGTGCTCCTCTCTGAGGTCCCTCAGCTGCAGTAGTGCTGTCCCCCTTACACTGCAGATGAGACTTCCTTTTCCCTGAGCAACTTTCTTGGCCTTGAGGGAATGGTACCCAATACATCCTAGGCTTATGGTGTCCCTTGTACCTTCTGTAAGTAATAAACCCACTTTATGCAGTGTGTTTGTGTGTGTGTGTGTGTGTGTGTGTGTGTGTGTTTGAGATAGGGTCTCACTTTGTAGTTCAGGTTCGCCCTGAGCTCACTATGTAGTCCAGGCAAGCCTCGAACTCACAGCAGTCCTCTTGCCTCTGCCTCCTGGTGGTGGGATTACAGGTGTGAGCCACCATGCCCTGCCTTGTGTGGTACTGATTGCTGGTGGGTGTGAGTCACCATGCCCATTATTGTTGTATGTGGTTACCAGGATTGAACCAGGAACCTTGCACTTGTTAGGCAGGTGCCAGAACCACTCAGCCCACTATATTCAATTTTTAAATGTAGATGTTCTCAGCAGACTCTGAAAGTTGCTAAGCAGTGTATACAGAATTTGCTGCACATTCAGTTTGCCTGGTATGTTTCAAGAGTGAGCATCCCAAGAAAGCTAGATGAAAGTATATCACAAATCTTATGATCCAACTCTGAAATCATGTAGCATAACTACAGTATTCAATTCCTTCAGGTTGTCATAAATGCATTCTAATATTCAAGATTTGATTCTGAGGAATAAATCCAGAATTTTGGGAAAGGAATCTTGTTCAAATCACAATTTAAGATCATGAGGGCTGGAAGATATTGTCATGGTTACCTTTGCAAAATAAAATGTGCTCTTAGAAAATATCACAGAAATAAAATTTAAGCAGTTGTGAAAACAATTCAGACTTGAAGCTGTAAAAGTGGGAATTAAATGATCGAAGTTGTTACTGATCATTCAGTCTGAAAAGTAAGCATGGGTACTCATTCATTTGGGATAGTATAGATCAGTGGTGGTGCTGAGCCTACAGTGTGCCCACCATGGTGGGCATGCAGAGCCCTCTCTGTGGCATGCAAGTCAAATGTATGAGCTCTTTTTTCTAAACTACAACTTCAATATTCAGCTTTAATTACAGTGTTGGTACTTCGTGATAAATAAATGGATTTGAGGTTGCAGTATGGGCATTTGGTCTCTAAAAGATTTGCTGTCAGAGATGAGGTGAAGCCATTGTTACACCATCTAGCATTTGAAATGAACCTTATTTGCTCTTGTTCAGTGAGGCTAATAGTCCAAAGTCAGTGCCATATGCACAACAGAGTGAGGACAAGCTGGAGCAAGCCAGGCAGCTCTGACATTCTTTGTCATTCTGTTTAAGTATGGTGCCCTTCGGATAGCAGTGCTTGTGGTTTTGCTCCATCTCAAAAATCTTGCAGAATTTATTGTTATAAAAATATAATAATATTATTTTTGATGGTATTTTTCCTCTAATTTATTTTTCAATGAGCTCATAGGAATGCTATTGACTTTTATGTATTTTCTATGTATCCTGCTACATGCTCAATGTAATTATTAATTCTAGGAGCCTTTTGAATTTTGTAAATAAAGGATCATGTCATCTGCAAATAATGATACATTCAATTTATCTTTTCCTTTACATATTCCTTTTATTTCCTTCTCTTGTCTGATTTTTGTGGTTGTTCTTTTTTTTTTTTTTTTTTTTTTTGAGACAGTGTCTCACCGTGTAGTTCAGGCTAGCCCTGAGTTCACTATGTAGCCCAGACAAACTTCAAACTCAGCAATCCTCCTGCCTCTGCCTCCTGAGTGCTGGGATTACAAATGTGAGTCACCACATCTGGCATTTGTGGTATGTGGTACTGATTGTTGGTGGGCGTGGGTCACCATGCCCAGCATTGCATGTGGTTACTGGGGATCGAACTCAGGACCTTGCACTTGTGAGGCAGGCATTGGAACCACTGAGCTAAATCTCCAGCCCTCTCTGGCTAAGTTTTAAAGGCCACTCTTCAACAGGTGTAGTGATAATGGACATTTTTGTTTTGTTCGTAATTTTGAAAACTTTCAGGTTTTTCCCCATTTAATATGAGGCTGGTCATAAATGGCTTTCATCACATTGAGATAAAGCCCTTCTGTGCCTATTTTCTTTAGAGGTTTTATGATTAATGGATGTTGGATTTTGTCACAAGTTTTTTCTTTGCCTATCAAGTGGAAAATGTGGGTTTTGTTCTTTCTTTTCTTTATATGATGAATTGCATTTATTGGTATGCATATGGCAAACCTTGCTTTCTTGGGATGAAACTTCATTGGTCATAGTGCATGATGATGATGATGATGATGATGATGATGATGATGATTTTTGAGACAGGGTCTCACTTTGCAGTTCAGGGTGGTCCTGAGCTCACTATGGAGCCCAGGCAAGCCTGGAACTCAGCAATCCTCCTGTCTCTGCCTCCCGAGTGCTGGGATTACAGGCGTGAGCCACCACGCCTGGCACTGTGGTATGTGGTATTGATTGCTGGTGGGCGTGAGTCACCATGCCTAGCATTGTATTGTGGTTACTGGGATTGAACTCAGGGCCTGGCACTTGCGAGGCAGGCACTGGAACTACTGAGCTAAATCTCTGGCCCATGCATGATTATTTTGATGGTGTATGTTGCATTCTGTTTGTCAATATCTTCTCGAGACTTTTGCATCTATTTGTAGTTCACTTTTTTAGTTGGATCCATGTATGATCCAGGAATTAGGATAATTTTAGCTTGCAAAAATGATTTTGGAACTATTTCTTCACTCTCAATTGTACTAAAGTGTTTGAGTAGTATTGGGGTTAGGTTTCCCCATAAGTCTTTATAGAATTTGGCAATTAATCCATTAGATCTTGGGCGTTTCTTAATTGATAGCGTTTTTATTATTATCTCAGTTTCATTGTAGTTTCAAATTGTTCAAGATATTTAGGTCTTTTGGGGTTCAGTTTTGGTTATTGATATTAGTATACGAATCTCTCCATTCCTGCTGAGTTAGTCAATATAAGTTATGATCACATTGATCATTGAGAATTTGTACCTGGACATGATGTATCTTGATTCTCATTTCCTATTCTCCTTCCCTCCCTAGAACATCCCACCCTTTATGTACATAAACATTGTTTCATGTTTTTGCTTTTATCATCAAATTTTTCTTCTCCTGTTGCTTGAAGCTGGGTCGCTCCTTGTCTTGTAGCCACACAGATTGATATGTTACAGGGTTATGCCCCATTCTTCTTCCACTGGTGACAGTTGTAAGGGCTGGAAAATGAATTCATTCTGCTGAGATTGTAGATATTTGTGACTCCAGGACAAGACTATAGATTCCGTCTTCAAGCACCGGCCTGAGTGTGGGGACTGAGGCTCTGCCTGGTGCTGGGCTACACCATGGTGCTTTGACGTGGAAAGCCTGACTTGATTCTCTCCCTCTCCACTGAGAAGTTGGTGCCTCTCCATGTTGTGCTGCCTAAAGTGTGGAAGAAGTGGTGCCGTGACTTCCTGCCTCTTTAATGTGTGTTTTTATAATTGTGCTAAGGCCAGATACTATGATTTTTCTCCTATGTTTCAAAGCACCTGTGAAGATTATTTTGTATATATTTTCTCAAATTGATGTTTTTGTGAGAAGATCACTGTGGCACCTTAGATTTCCAGCTTGCTTCATTGCTTGATCTTCTTATATTGTCTTCAAGGAGACAAATTTGACACATTTGAGAAAATCAGGCCATGATAAACAAGTTAACATTGAATGCTAATATATATGATGTAGGCATCAATTTAATACAGATTGCAAGAGCAAGGCTGGGCATTTAGATCAGTGATTCTAGCATTTGCCTCACAAGGCTCAGAGTTCAATCCCTAGTACCACATACCACAATGCTGGGTGTGGTTCACACCTGTAATCCAGCACTCGGGAAGCAGAGGCAGGAGGACTGTTGCGAGTTCGAGGTTTGCCTGGGCTACCTGGTGAGCTCAGGAACAGCCTGAAGTGCAAAGTGAGACCCTGTCTTAATAAAAAAAAGAAAAAATTGAATGATACAAGGAATCAACAGTTTGGACTATCAAATAGTGAATTTAATTTTTCCTCCTAAGATCCTGAAATCTGTGTATCAGTATGATGATGGAGATATGGAGGAGACAGGCTTAAAAAATAAAATTATGAACTAAAGTTAGTATATGACCTGTAAGTCCTGGGAATCTGAGACAAAAAAGGAAACAGAGCCAGGCGTGGTGGCTCATGCCTGTCATCCCAGCACTCAGGAGGCAGAGACAGGAGGATTGCTGAGTTCACAGCGGCTTGCCTGGGCACCATAGTGAGCCTAGGGCCAGCCTGAACTACAAAGCGAGACCCTGTCTCAAAAAAAAAAAAAAAAAAAAAGGAAACAGAGCTTATGTATATAGGGATGGGGTTGAGGAAGGGCAGGGGAAAGGGGATAAAGTGAGAATCAAAATGTGTCATAAACTGGTACAAACTCTCAATGTTTAATGTGATCGTCATGTATGTATAAAATGTACCAATAAGCTCAATAAAGAAAATAAAAAAATAATTGATCATGCATACCAGTGATAACTTCTAAACAAATCTTTGGGATTTATTTTCTTTTTAAACCATTTTTACAAGCTTACATAAACAGCCCCAAATTATCTGGGAAGGTAACTGCAGATAACTGATTCACTTTATTGAAAATAAATTCACTAGTATTCTATAATATCAGTATTTTTTTAGCATTGCGAAGGCTTAACATTTAAAGTACTTCATATAATGTCATTTTACTGCAGCATAAGTTATGTTTAAAAGTCCCTTATAATAAGTGTAGAAAATAGGTGAGAATGGAATACGACTTAAAAAGAGCAGGGCTAATATGATAATCAAGAATTCATTAATTTTAATGGTGTAATCTCAAGTAAAATTTGCTCCTTATTTGAATTACGATGGTTGTTTTCTTGAGATGCTTGGACCAATAAACCATAACTTTGTCTCTTTTGCTCCAAAAAAAATATTTTGGGGGGATTTTCTATGTTAAAGTTCGTAGGTTTTTATTATTTTTTCTTTTGGTGTTGTCATATTCTAAATGATGTAATGAACTAATAACTGCATTAATGATTTATTCTTCCTTCTGCTTTGTAGAGATGTTGCAGGCTATTTAACCTTTAGTGTGTGATGCAAATAGAATTTCTGAGTCAGGTGAGCAAATAAATTTCAGAGCCAAACATAAGCTTCACTAACAAAATTAATGTCTTCAGGAGTTTTGTGTTAAAGGAGTTACATTGAATGCACTTCATTTATATTTAAGAAACATTCTACTCAGACATTTACTGATAAAGTATTGATTTGGTTTAAGTGTCAACTTAGTGTCTAAAAATCACACACTATTTTCAAAGACCCTTAAGAATATTTCCACTTTGGGTATAAGCAGATATAGGGATTTTATATTTTCACTGCTAGATGATTTAAAGAGTCAGGAGCTTACAAGAGCAAATAATCTTAGTTTAACATTATTTTTAATTTATCTAATATTCAAGGAAAATTTCTCATTTTAGAATCTTAGTCACAATCATTTAAAATATTTTAATGCAACAAATTTCTAAAACCACACAGCCTTTTTAAATTATCTATTCCTGGATTTGGTTCTGTAGTGATCAAGAAGAAAGAAAAAAGCATTCTCTGAAATATTCTTAAAATTTAAAATTGTTTTAAAAGTTAGTTTTTAGACAACATACACTAAAATAGTAGTTATTCTATCACTGTAATGCAATTACACTCAAAGTAAATAAATATTGATTTGAGTTTCTATAGGCAAAAAAATTGGTATGCATAATCTGTAACGATGTTTTATCTGATATAGCTTGCAGAATGATTTTGATTGATTATTGGTGCAGTGGATAGATTCCTTAAGAAACGAATTCCTCCACGGAGATGAATACGTAGGACATTGAAGAAAAAGCATTTTTTACATCATTGCTTGTAGGATGGAGAAGAGAAATCAGAGCTAGGCAGTGTCTGTTGTGTTCTAATGAAGGTCTCTACTGTGCTCGCTTCGGCAGCACATGTACTAATGAAGGTCTCTACTGCCCTCTATCGGTGGTGTTCAAGAGGGAGCCAGCCTTGTGTTAAATGGAGGTGTGGGATGCGGGATATTTTTTCTTTTTTTAAAATTGAATTTTTTATTGGTACATTTTATATGCAGCTCACAATCACACTCAACACTGGGGAATTTGTACCAGTACATGACAAGTTAAAAATGAGATGCAGGATATTGCTGTTCTTGCGTTGATCACTTCTTGAAAGCTGAGTGCTCCGGCTGGAGGTGCAGTTCCCGTGCCACCTCCTCGGAGCCTGATGGTGAGAAAAGCTTTGGTGGGGCTCCCAGGGCCTCATCCTTTTTTTCATTCTGAAGGAAGTGTGCTGTGTATGAATTTCACTCTAGTAATCTTGCTTCTTGTGAATTCTGGGAGCAGCTCTTCCAAGGTTCTGTTGGGCCGTCTTCTTCTATTTGAATTTCCCTCAATCGGTGATACCCCCATTAATCACAGCTCACCCTGAGGTTGCAACATGGAAATTTTTGTTCACTGGCCACTACAGTTGGGCAGGAAGGTAGTAATAAGTGGTGACCGAGAGCCGTGACTTGAGGATTACTGCTTTCTTTTGTGGTTCCCTTGTGCATTGTGGCTCTAACATTTTCTGATGATCAGGATAAATCATCCATGACAAGAAAAAGACTCTTCTTCTTTCCTCATTCACCTTGGGCACAAGGAGCCAGAAAGGTGATGGTCGCGGTCACCGAGAATAGTTCACTACGATTCTTATGGTGTTTCCGGAGAAGATTCCACTTTTCTGTAAACTGACTTTTAAACTCACAAAGTCTATCTTTGTGAGTACATGGAGCCCAAATTCCCCAAATAGGTCACTGAGGTGGTCAATTATGTTCTACACTTAAGCACAAGAGCATTTGAAAGTCTTTTATTTAAAGGTTGCATTGTATCTCGGATAATTATTTTCCTTCCTCATAAAATATTATCTCTGAATGATGCTTCATTTATTCCAACACTTTCTCAATGTGGAAATCTCTAAATATTATATTTCATGTGAGCAGAGAATCCTATAATCTTGGATCCAATCTCACACCTTTGCTATATTCCATTACCTGTGGCTTGATAAAGTCTTCCATAGGAGACTATGCTAGTAATCAAACACAATCTAAACCCTAGGATTATGGTATGAATGAGGTTCTGCAGTCAGGAAAAATAAGCTGTAGCAGGACTATGTATCTATTTCTGTTAAAATAGCTTCTCTTATACTAAACGGGGTCTGGAGCGATCCACAAATTATCAACTAACCCTCCCCAAATATGGTGCAGTGTTGAGGACTCTATTATTATCTATTTGTATATCTAGCAGCAGCAGAAGTTAAGTAGACTTGATAGGTGGAATCTTTACTGTTGGCCTCACGTAGAGATTACATTACTGCCCCTGCTACCATGACTACTGGAATCATGCATCTATTGTAGCAACAGTGGGATAGTTAGTGATAAAGGCTGGCTGATGTCAGCTGTTTAAGGCACTTCATTTAGCTGGGCTATCTAGTACCTCTTGCATGGTGCATGTTGTCTGATAGGTCTTAACATGTGACCAAAAGTTTTTTTATGCTTTCTTCTCAGTCACATATATTTATTTACAT
Source organism: Thryonomys swinderianus (assembly GCA_004025085.1). Classification (NCBI taxonomy): domain Eukaryota; kingdom Metazoa; phylum Chordata; class Mammalia; order Rodentia; family Thryonomyidae; genus Thryonomys; species Thryonomys swinderianus. Next base: position 20,919 of record PVIC010021214.1, read on the forward strand.
GTTTCTGATTTAGAAGTTATTGTCCCTTATCTTTCCATATGGTTTGAAATGTTTCATCACTGCCTATAAGTGTAAGTACACATGTGTGTATGTATTCCTGTTTGATTAGGTCTCTTTTCCTATCCTTTTGTAGTTCTCCTTTATAGCCAACTCAGACTTGGTCCAAAGTGCAGAAAGATTATCTGAATAATCCCTGACCTTTGTGAATTTCAACATTTTCTTCTTTTGCAGCTGGTGATGAAAGGTTCCTTCAATGAGTCCATATACCTGAGCTGAGAAGATACCTGGTCATAGAAAAGATGATGAGGAAATGCTTTTAGCTTGAGTGTTTAGGTTGTACTCATGTTTAATTACAAATGTAATGTTTCCCATAAAGTTATGGTAGATTACCAGACTGCCAAACTTATAATTTGGTGAGTCTCATAAAACTCAACATATTCTCTTCTGGCCTGATACTTTGTATTGTTGTCCTGTAACATATCAGATATGTCTGATATCTAATTCTTTGTTTTAGGTTGTATAGATTTGTTTCTAAAGGTTAGATATCTGCACTTTGATTATCATGTTGCTACTTACATTAACCTCATATGGTGTATTTTCCAACTATGGTATGTCTACAAACAGTAAGATCCATCAGACTGTATAACTTCAGCCATTCATCAGTGTCTTGTATTGTAGCCTAGACATACAACACAAGTCTTTGTTACTCTGCTCTGAAAGCTGTTTGTACCATTTAGAAGGAAGGTTTTAATTCTGCCATGGTAAGATGCCAGCAGACAGCCATTACCACAGGTCAAGCGGATGTTGGTGCCATGCCCAAGATTCCATGAGCCATAAATCTCTACCCTTAATTTTAAAAGGAGGAAGTATAAAATTATATTACCTTCAGAACGCAAGATTTACCATTTGTGGTAAGAGTTGCAAAGTTCTCTCTCTCTCTCTCTCTCTCTCTCTCTCTCTCTCTCTCTCTCTCTCTGTCACTCTCTCATCTATAAATGTCTTTGGAAAAATATCACGGCACGGGGCCGGAGATTTAGCTCAGTGGTTCCGGTGCCTGCCTCGCAAGCACAAGGTCCTGAGTTCGATCTCGGTAACCACATACAATGCTGGGCGTGGTGACTCACACCCACCAGCAATCAATACCACAGACCACAGTGCCGGGCGTGGTGGCTCACGCCTGTCATCCCAGCACTCGGGAGGTATAGACAGGAGGATCGCTGAGTTGGCGGCGGCTTGTCTGGGCTACATAGTGAGCTCAGGGCCAGCCTGAACTACAAAGCAAGACACTGTCTCAAAAAAAAAAAAAATGTCATGGCATGTTTTAAACCAATGAAATTCTAAAAACTTTGCTTTTGTGACTTCCCTCTAAATTTTTACAGGTAATCTGTGTATCTGGTCCAGTTATTATGCTGCCACCAATATGTTCGATTAGTGTGATGTTCTCAGAATGTTTTAGATACATCCAGATCTATAGTGCTTTTAATGATGACAGCCCTCTAGGACATATGTGTGGTAGATTCACCACCACTGCTCCTAGACTGTTTATATTCTATATATCTAAGACCTCAGTAGCTTGTTCTAGAAAATACATGCTTTATAGTTTGTGCCCAGATGTTCCCACAAAGCTTCATACAGTCATACATGGGGCTTTTGGAGGTGGCTGGATCTGGAGTTTGCAATGTTGGCGTCAGGGTTTGTGATTACTAAATTAGTTCACTAATTGGTTTGGCATAGTTCTGGGTAGGATTAAGGGTGCCTCACCCTGGGTGTGAGTCCTGTGCTATGTAAGGAAGCGCAGCCTGGATAAAAGACAAGGGGCAGAGAGAATCTGCTTTTCCCCCTTGTCCCTGGTTTCTTGCTACTTGCCTGCTGCCTATTGCTGGTCCCATTTTACCATGGACTGTGTCCCTTGTGGGACTCCACTCTACTGAGCCACTCTTCCTCAAAGACAACTATGAACAGAAACCTCTACAAACAGTGAGCTAAATAAACCTCTCATCCTTAATTTGGAATTTTTTTTTTTTGCTTTTTGGAGACAGGGTCTCACTTTGTAGTTCAGGCTGGCCCTGAGCTCACTATGGTGCCCAGGCAAGCCGCCACAAACTCAGCAATCCTCCTGTCTCTACCTCCCAAGTGCTGGGATTACAGGCATGAGCCACCACGTCAGGCATTGTGGTATGCAGGTGTTGATTGTTGGTGGGCGTGAGTCTCCACGCCCAGCATTCTATGTGGTTACCGGGGATCGAACTCGGGTCCTTGCGCTTGCGAGGCCGGCGCCGGAACCACTGAGCTAACCCTCCGGCCCCTTAATTTGGAATTTTTGTGTGTTGTCTCAGTAATGAGAATAGAAGCTAGGGCAATATCTTACTCACATGCTTAGGTGAGTTTACTCAGTAGCTGATTTTACAACAGTATGCTACCATTGTTCTGCATTTATTTGGCTTAGGATCTCAGTAATCCAAAGGAAAATATAGTAGGGACCATACAAACTGCATCTTCTTTGTATTCAAGTGTGGTGGTACTTTTTGCTACTGAGAGCAGAATGCAAGTTTCATTTGATTTATTATCTTGAATTTGTCTGGAGCACTTTCACTGGGTTCCATGTGTTTCTTCCACTCTGATATCTTGCTCCTCAGTTGTGTTGTGTGTGAATTACCAGGTCCATAGATTCCAAGTGTGTGCTTTCCAATGCTTAGGGAATAGGCAAATGATCTCATGGGAACTGGTAGACTCAATTTTTTTTTTTTAAAGAAAATAGCTGAATTAGGACTCCATATCCATAGACAAAATTACATCTCCCGGAGATGGTCCTATTTGTAGTGGGGGATCATGCCAGAACTTTGGATCTTTTGCTGTTAATATCCACTCAGACACTGCTTCAATGATTGTTAAAATGTGTATCACTACCACCTTTTAAAAACATATAATAATGTAAATAGTCATAAATCTTTTGGGGGAGAATATAATAATTATGGTATTAAGGTGTAGGCTACACTTAATTTCTGGCACTCTTTACTTCTTTTCAGTTTCCATCTTTTTCACTTAGTGTGCTAAAGACATCTGGGAGCATTAAGGGATTTCATGAATAATGACAGAGGTAAAAGGAATTGGCTGGAGCATTCACCTGAAAGAAATCTTCCAATTTTAGTTTGCACTGAAGCATCTCACGTAGAATTATTAACCTCCACCTACAAGGTTACACAGAAGTGTTAGAAAACCTTTAGCCACCTGGCTAAGACTTTCTCATCCATAAAGACTCACTTTCAGTGTGATCTTCCATGAATATCCCTGCTTATTCCCTCTCAAATTAGATTTTATTCATGTGCATGAGTCATTTTAAGAACATAAAAGGCTGAAGTAAAAATTAGCACTTAACATTTTAGCACTGACCCTAGACCAGCCTGATGAGAAATGCACCTGTAGATTTGTACTTTGCTTTACTGTAAATATTCAGATATTTTGAGATTGTCACTTATATCTCAGGAAGTTGGTGGTTATATGCCAGACAAGTTGAAAGGTGCTTACGGGACAGCACAGATATCTTGCAAGAATGACTGTAGAGCCTTTATGGAGGGCTTGCGGAATGGATGTGCTGAACAATAACTCTCTCTTCGCCTTAAGCTCACCTTCTCCATCTGTGTTTTTTTTTTAACCAATCTAAATTCTCAGCAAGGGCACAGTGTGTCAGTTCGGGCAGGCCACTTCTTTTCCCTCATGGAGTTGTCCTGGAGTGGACAAATGTTTACCTAAATGACAGATGGTATTTCCAAGCATATGAGAGATTTATTCAAGAATAATCCTATGATGAAATTTTGGCCAATAAGATCTGAGAACAGGTTTAGTGGGGACTTCGGGGAAAGAAAATTCTATGTCACCGACAGTGAGTTCCCAGAAGTGAATTTCTATATTTTTGGACTTTGAAGTTTATAGATATGAAGCAAAAATATTAGGTTCTGCTAATCCTAGGGACAGAATGATTTGTGTGCCCCAGAATCAGAGATAATACTTTTCCTGTGCTATACTTTAGAAACCCATTCAGTTGGTGACAAGCTTACACTGAATGTCAAACATCAGTAAAAAGCACATTTCAGAGACCATCTTCACAAAGATAAAGTTCAACAAGTCCTTATACAGTGCCACTTCTGAAAGTCCACCAATCCCCCAACACTATACTTTCTAAAACCTATTTAGCATCAGTTTTTCTTAGGAAAATTTTGCCCTAAAGAGTCTTTTCATTCTTGCTTACTTACATAATAGGCTTTCTGGTTCAGATACTGAGTGCTGGTTTCTTTTCAGTAGAATCCAGAAAGTTTGGAAACTATTTCATCTTTATGCCAGCAGAGTATTAATAAAATAAAATACAGAGATGGCTACAGCCAAGGGAAATGAGAAATTGATGGTACTGGAACCACTATGACAGCCTCAAAGCAATATATACTTTTTGTGGATTTGCTGCTACATAAGAATCACTTATGTGATAATTCAGGTAATATTTTCTGTAAAAAGAAGTGTTTATTTTAGGCCTTGAAAAAATCATAATGGAACTAGCATTTGAAGTTAAGTGCTTCAAAATGAGAAAGAACAGAAATTGGAAAGGTAAAGAAATAACAAAAGATATCTATTAAAGGCCTAGGCACTTTCGCTCAATTTATTTGGGATTATATTTGAAGTAAAATTGAACCAATTTGAAGAGAAATACAAAGACCAAGTTTTCTCATTTATATGTGGAGCCTACAGTTCCCTTATTTTTAAAATTTATGGAATTAAATATCACCTGAAGAAAACAGTATTGCAGATACATATTTATGCATTATAATTTATAATTGTTTGCCTAGATTATCCTAGTACATTATCTCTTCTTAATTGATTTTTTTTAAAGACACGGTCTTGCTTTGTATTTCAGGTTGGCCTTGAAGGCACTATGTAGCTCAGGCAAACCTTGAACTCAGCAATCCTCCTGCCTCTGCCTCCCCAGTGCTGGGATGACAGGCGTGAGCCACCACACCCGGCACTGTGGTACTGATTGCTGGTAGGTGTGAGTCAACAGGCCCAGTATTGCTGTATGTGGTTACCAAGGACTGAATTTAGGACCTTGCTCTTGCTAGCCAGGCACCAGAATCACTGAGGTTAATCTCCAGCCCTTTTCTTACTTGATTTTATGGTTTGGATTTGAAATGTCCCGCAGAATGGATGTTCTAAGGGATTGGGGGCCTGCTGATGGGATCTGAGGGAAGTGATTGTATCCTGACAGGTTTCACTGCCTCAAGTTAATCCACTGATAAGAGCAGTTTTGTGACATCATTGGGAAGTAATAGAAACAAGGGCCTGTTGAAAAGGGTGACTGGTAGAGCATGACTGCATGTTTCTGGCCCCTGGCCTTGTTCACTCTCACTCTCACTCTTCCTCTTTCTCTCCGCTTGCTGACTGCCGTGAGGTGAGCAGCTTGCTTCCACTGTGCCTTTCTGCAAAGATGCTGTGTCTTGCCTCAGGCCTCTTGTGGTGAAACCAGCCAAGCAGGACCTCTGGACCCTAAGCACAGAAAAGTCTTTCCTCTCAGTTGCTTTCCTCTAAGGTATTTGGCCATACTGATACACACCAGACTAACACACTTGCTCATGCCTATTTTATTTTTTCTCTTGTTTATCATTAGAAGAATTATGGCTTTCTTTTCTCAACAAACATCATGTCCATGTTCTGCATTATTCATGTTTAGAAATCTACCTTTATTGCTTCTCGGCCTTTTGGCTAAGAACAAGTGTAGAAATCTACCTTTTAGTGCAAGATGAAGAATCTACCTAGGTATCTTTTAGTGGATGAATGAAAAAGAAACATGGCAAATGTACACAGTCAGGTATTATTCAGTCATAAAAATGAATGAAATCTTATGATGTATAGCAATGTGGGTGGGGCTGTAAGACATTTGTGAAATAAGTCAGGCAGAGAAATACAAAGACCAATTATTCTTATTTATATGTGGAGCCTACAGTTACCTCAAAGAAATTGAGAACAGAGTCCTAATTACCAGGCCAGGAAAATGTATAAGGAAAGAGGAAAGATAAAAGAATAGTTAATGCATAGAGATGTGCTGCTGGGTAGAAGTAAAGAAAATCCTGATTTCTCTCATTTTTTCCAATTATTCTATTTACAATGATATAATTAGTACATAATTTTGCCTTTTTGCTACATTAAAATCATTCTGGTCTTTTATATGATAGCAAAATATTTCTTTTCTTTGATATTTTTATTTGGTGAGTTCTTCTATTCATACCACTATATTATGATTTCTTATTTTCTTCTCTGTGTTTATTTCATGTCTTATGTCATCACCCCATAAATTTCTTTCTGGAATCAGCAACTAAAAGAATATTTAACATCTGATGATAATAAACTATGATTGCTTTGATTTTTCCCCTAAGATGATTACTAAATTAAATTAATTTCTATTCATTTATTTGTTTATTATAGGTTGAAGGGAGGGCATGGGAATGGGAAAATAAGAATCAAGATATATCATGTACAGGTACAAATTTTCAATGAGAAGAAAACAAACTGTGCAGATTTACTATAAAGTGAAATTATATGAATACAATAGCTAGTTTAAGGCATGAAAAAAGTGATACATTTGACAGGTATCCCAGAAATGAAGTTGAAGTTACGTATTTATGGTGTTGCTTGGTCAATAACTGAAAGTAGAAGTTCAGTTTTTCTTTGTAGCCAAACAGAGCCTTGTTTAGATGGTGATGGCAAATCATACCAGTGAGAGAAAGAGGGAGAAAAAGTGGTTCCCTGCGCCAGTTTCCTTCAGCATTTTTTCAATATAAAATCAGTATATGTTTACAATTCATGCAGTTTACAGTCATCTTGAGGAGTGGTTACTTGTATATATGACAGATTTTAAAAATTCATTTCCTCTCTCTCGTCACCTTCCTGCTTTGATTCCCCTGTCATTTTTTCATACATGTTGAAAAGTTATTATTTTTTAAAGCTCATGTCATGCTTTGTAATGTTTACATTGATTGGCATTATTAGGATCCTGGATGTGGCATAACTTTATTCGTCTCATTTCCCTTCCATCTCACCTTGTTCCCTTGGACCATTTCTCCATTGGAAGTGACCTGCCCTCTTTATCTCTTTCTATCCATCCTTTATCATTTTCTTCGATGTTATGTGGTATTTAAACTAATTTATTTCACTCAACATTATTTTTGCCAAGTGCATCCATTTTCCTAAAAATATTTCAAATTTGACTCCAGCATATTTGATTAATTTTAACTCATGATGGTTACACTCTAATTCTTATTCTGAATTTTAAAATATATTTTATTAATACATGATTGCAGTACATAATGATTATATTTATCCTGGTAGATGTTACATGCACATACATTTTTCTTTTTAGTTTTCTAAAAGCTATTTTTAATGGTACATTCTATATATACGAAATGATCTCATTCATCATAGGGAATTTCTACCTGTACATGATATATCTTGATCCTTTTTTCCTCGATCTCCTTATAACCCTTCAACCCCACTTATCCTTCTTATTTATAAAAGCTTTGTTTCCATTTCTCACCTTCTGTTCTCTTTTTTTAAATTGAATTCTTTATTGGTACAATTCATATACATCTCAAAATCACATATAACATTGGGAAATTTGTACCAGTATATGCCACAAGTTAATTCTCATTTTTACCCATATCCATACCCACTCCCCCCTCCTCCCCCCTTTATACATGCTCTTTTATTTTCTTTCTGTATCATATTTATTCCTTCCCCTCATCACATTCCCACACCAAGTTTCCTATAGAAATATTCCA